>LD343651.1:218044-230715 GCA_001465055.1 Ptychodera flava | reverse complement strand
GTACACACGAGAACTGAGAGATGGTGGTAAGAAAACCGTTACACCTATTGTTAAGACTGTGCAGAAGAGAGTGGAAACTGCCAAAGACAGACAGAGATTTTCACTGAACGCCAACTGGAATAACAGCGCTATTGTAGCAAGAGATACTGGTGGTTCCCGACTGCAATCCAAGCAAGGTAAGGGTTACATGTAACACTTTGACACAGAAGATCAACATACAGGACAAATTCGTCATTCACATGTTCCAAAGGTATAAACATTTCTACGTCAAAAATCCTGATGTTTTGTAATTGTCAAAGACATTAAACCTGGAGTGTTTGAGGTATCCAGATTTTTAGCTTGGAGAGGACGAGCTGTACCTCGTGTACAAGCAGTGTTCATAAATTTACGTTAAAGTTGACAATCTACATTTCACGTTTAGTTCACTTATATATGATTACTCTCGCGCTTATCCAAGGTTGTCTAGTTTCCTAAGATTCTCTTTCGATGTCATTAAATAATATATAAAATATATTATATATATATATATATATATATATATATATATATATATATATATACATATATATATATATATGTGTGTGTGTGTGTGTGTTTGTTGTGTATGTATGTATGTATGTATGTTGTTTTTAAATAATAGTTTCATATATGTATATATAATGTTGTTAAGTAATTTTTTTGTTTTGCTGTTATTGTTTATTGTTGGGTTTTTTTTCTTTTGGTCCGGTATGAACAACATTCCCTTATTATTAATGTATAGAGCATGCAAATTAAGTTACTTCGTGAAAGTGGTTAGGATGGTTTCATTCTTTCTACTCATTTTTCGAAATATAAGCAGGCCCTCAGTAAGCTTTGCATCGTGTTAGAATAAAATGAATAAAATGGGTGCGACTTCCACATTACAAACTACCTTAAGGTTCCAAGACAAGAAATTGACCATTTTAAACTAACAATTCTCTAGTGTTTAATAAGCTCAGAACCCCCGTAAATTGTATATTTTCGGAAAGCCTAGATATAGGGGAACAATTTTGTTACCATAGTGTCACCATTGTTTACATAACTATCACGTGACAGGTAATTTGCATAACCTTTCAAAATTCTGTTTTCGCTATGTTTTGTTTCAATGCTTTGAGGTATGTGGCTGAAATTCATGTGAGTGCAAGCTATCCTACAGATCTTCAAAAGTATGTCTCAGAATTTTTTTAAACCTTCTTAAACAGTTTTTATGCCAGAAAAACTTCCAGAGTAGTGAATTTTAGCATAGTTGGTTTCTTTAAAATTGTGCTGCAAAAAAACTGAGCAAGATATAAAAAATCTGAGACACACTTCGAAAAAGCATTGTGACAGCTTGCAGTCCAGCAAGTTTGAGTCAGATATTTTGAAGTATTGAGACAAAACATAGGGAAAACCGACTTTTGAATGGTTATGCAAATTATCTTTGTCACGTTATAGTTATGTAAACAATGGTGACACTGTGGTTACCAAAATGTTCCCATATATGTAGGCTTTTAGAAAATGTATACTTTACGGGAGTTCTGAGTTTATTAACCGTTAGAGAATTGTTAGATTAAAAAGGTCACATTTCTTGTCTTGGAACCTTAATACTTTGAAACATCACGTCTGATTCGAAAGAAAGACAACAAAATCCAGCAAGTGTTTAGCAAAGCAAAACTTATTACAGGGCATGATTTAATAATATGTTATTTGTATAAACATTTACGTCACACTGTAATTGCATTTTATCCATGGTTAATGTTTCACATTTTTCCCCTTTCCTAATCGTCGGTCAAGGAGAAAGAGAGCCTGTCTCCCTGGTTAAAGTGCGCCCTCTACCCTTTGCACCAAATGTAGATGAATTAGTGGATCAAGGAACGGCTGATGATATCTATTATCGCCCTAAGCTGTTCGGCCAAGTGACGGAGGCCAATATACCGTTCTCGAAGAAAGACCTTGACGTGCTCACTCAAAAGCGCACAGATGCTGGCCGCCGATACGATAGAGTCGCCAGCGGCGTTGACGAGGCAACACAGATACAGCCGTTCGGCCACGTCACGAAGACCAATATACCGTTCTCGAAGAAAGACCTTGACGTCATCACTCAAAAGCGTACAGATGCTGGCCGCCGATACGATAGAGTCGCCAGAGGCGTCGACGGGGCAACACAGATACAGCCGAAGTTCAAAGTCGCGCCGAGGGTCATGAGAGACCAGAGTGGAAAGATAGTGGACGGTTATTACGACGCACTCATGGTGCAGTTTTGCAAAATCTATGCTGTCAATATAATCACCAGTGCTCAGCTCCAGTACGCGGCTGAAATTACTCAAGCCTTGGAGGACTCTGAATTGGCTAGGATGAATGAAAAGGCTAAACGTGAGACCGCCTACTTCGTGAAGGACAAGATACAATATTACGAATCGCAGGCTACTACCAGCGATAAAGTCATTGAGGACGATTACAAATATCAGAAGAAGACTGATATTGTCGCTGAGAGAGTCCCACAGCCAAAGAGAACGGAGGACAAGTCTGTGAATACCGGACAGCAGTGGGAGTTGGCAGAAGATAGTGCTGCTCATGAAAAGGAGCCCGACAGACGAGATGCCACAACACAGACAAAGGTTAGAAGCGTCGGTCCCAGAAACAGAGGTCTAGTTCACCAGCATTTCGGGAAGCAGAAACAAGAACATGGTAAGAGGGGTCAAGATCTTGCCACGAAGAAGAAGAAGAAGGCAGCGAAGAAGGAAAAGAGTAAACAAGGTTTCATTCTGTTTTCGTTAGGATCGAAGAAGACAGATACGAGAAAGAAATTACAGAAGATTGAAGACAACATTAAAGTGTACGAGAAAATGTTGAAAAGGGAGCGAAAACTCCACGCCATAGCACTTGCCCAGTCTAAATCTTCCGAAGGAACAGATAAAGCTGAAGAGGGAGAGAAATTAGTCAAAAAAACGGAGGAAAATATAAAAATGTATGAAAATCTACTCAAAAAAGAGAAAGCCGCTTTAGAAAAATTACTAAAGAGGGATTCGGCCGAGCGCGGTAACAAAAGGAAACTTGAATCAGCTGAGAAGAGAGCATCTCCGGCTGGAAGAGACTCTAGTCGCCAGCAGGCAACCGGCAGCAGTGAGGGCAGGAAAAAAGCCAGGGGCGGTGACTCTTCCAGAATTTAATCTACCGAAAAGAGTGGCAAATCATCAGTTAAAACAAAATAATCGTGAAGGTATGAAGCTGGGAAGAGGAATTTTAACTTGATTGACACAAAGAAAATGTACAAAAAAATCAAATAACAATTTATAATCCCACACTGAAGAATGACATAAAGAATGACAACATCCGGTCGGTGGTTTGGATATGTTATAGAGGCAACTAAAAACTCAAAAACACAGATTTTATATCAATCGTGCATTATTGCAGTTTCAATTATTCGAGGGAACATTTGATGACCATATTCGAAGTTTTACATTTTGTCACAAATAACTTGACAATGGTTGCTATGAGCAATGGCCACTGTTTTACAGCGATTTGACATGTAACTAGATGAAAGGCGAAGCTTGTAGGCTAAATTAAAGCGATGTTGATAGTATCGCAAAGTTTTCGATGTGTAATTATTTCTGGCGATGTTTGTTTTAAATTATCACAGAAAATATCAGGCATTTTACTGAAACTCTTTAGATTAGGAGTTTTGTATCAAGTCACCTGCCTGTCCTCTTTTTGTGAGTGCTCAAACCCTTAGCACAGTATTCCCAGTGTAAAAATGTTGACAAACAAGTACAACAATTAGTATCCAGTGGCTGTAACTTTCGATGATTATTTTTACTAGAATTTCTTGTTCTGTTCTCCCGAAGTGTGTTGAGGTAAGCAGTCTTCAATTTGTCAGCCGTGTTGATAAACTGCACTGTTATTGTTGACAATTGAATTATGATCTGCCCTTGTATTCAAATGTAAATAATAACAGAGTATTACACACCCTACCCCAGGGGACTGACTTCTGTGCCCTGTGGTAACAATGAGTCAAAATATGCAATTAACCCTTTCATTGTATTGTTTTTGTCTTTAATTGTAACCGATACTCTTGGTGTATATTAAGATTAAGCCTTGAAATATCAAAAGATGACTTCCTGTGTTGTACGGAAAAATGAAGCATCGACAACTTTTTTTTTTAATTTTTTCAAAAAAATCGTAGTCTTTTCTAAATTTTTCAAGCAAAATGGCAATATTACAGTTTGTCTTTTCTTGCTTTTCGATCTACGATCTACACGTAAATGGGGGCAGAGTTGAAATTGCACTATCCAAGGTAGTCCACCATCTGGATACTTCTTCAAAACTCGGAAATCAACTCCGAGTCCTTTGAAGGGCGCCACCACAGCGCAATATGTTGTCATAAAGGATATACCTGTAGCTGCATGCCTAGAAGAGTCTTTGCTTGTCTGTATACATGATATTTAAAATGCCATGATTGATCTCTGTTTTCTCCCATCAAGGTATCATTTATATCTGTGGTCGGGTGTACTTTGATAGGAATTTTTCGGTACGCGCACAGGGTGACTCCACTGCTTTGATAAGCTTATGGAATGCCTTGGGAGATGGTGATTTTCTTCAGTTTGTCTGTCGCCAAATCACGCTGTGGCCCTTGCCGTATATACTTTATATTGCGTTCTTTTTGATGAATATGGTATTCATACCATCAAAACTACAATTATACAGAAATGTTGCAGTTTTGCTTAGTGTACATTTGGCAAATTTGCAAAATGGTGTGACAGCCTGCTAATCGTTGACACATACCATTCTCCTTGTATGCATACTCCATTACATACACCAAATATGAAATATTTTGATACAAACAAGCCATCCATCTCTGTATATCATTTCAAAGGAGACTGTTAAAACCTGTCACCTACCAATCCTTGCTCCTCAATTAGTTGTAGCAATTAAAATGGAACATTATCATTCTAACCAAATAACTTGACAAGACCTATTAATGACTATCAATATGTTTAAAGGAATAGTGGTGTAACTTTTGATGCTTTTTTAAATATTTGTTTGTTTTCATGTTAACTGCGGTTTCCTGTTTTACTCCCCAAGGCATGTTGTCATACACAGTATTCAGTTTGGTAGACCCAGTCTGTATGTGTGTAAACTGAATGGATATTGTTTTGAAGTGAATTCTGGTCTGGACTAGTACCCAGTGCACAAGTGCATTTTACACCTACAGATGCTGTTTTGACAAACTGAACAGCTGGGTTTTCAACATGTTTAGGGAGTAGAACATGACCTTACAATTGACACGGAGAATGAAAATGGTGAGAAAAATCACAGGTTACAGCTACTGGCTCTTTAATATTAGATTCCTGCTGGGTAATTGTCTAAGACGGCTGCCTTGATGTCTGAGATACAATGAATCAAATAGTGTCAAGGTAGAACGCACCTCGGGGACAGATATCTCAAAATTCTACAATTCTTTTCTGATCTACCACTTGTGGGGGCTCATTTTAAAGCTCTTGGAATGAGGAAAACTTTCACCATCTTACTTTTTTTGAAAATACAAAATTTAATTAATTCCCCGGAGAATTAACACAGAAATGGCGGCCATTTTGAATTTCAAATATCGCAAAATGTTGGGCAATTTGTTTCGCTAGTTCCAAACTTTGCATGGTAAGCCCTGATTTTTATTGTTGATTTGATAATAGAATGGTTGAAAGTTTCATTTGGAATAGTTTAAGCAACAGTTTAAGTCTTTCACTTTCGACGCGCATACTACCTTAATGGGTCCCTTATGAACAGACAGGCAGAAACACACACCACCAAGGAAGGATGTCAAGATAGATACTGTAGATCAGAAGGACATACACCTACTTATCCACAGCCTTTCACACTCCAAAACTACTGCTGTATTTATGTACAAAAAATGAAGTCTTTTATTCTACAATCAAGATATACAGTTTAGTACATGCACAGCGCTGTGACTGTGGCAAACTAAATGAAAAAAATCTTAAGCTTGAGAGTGAGAAAATAGCATCTCAGTGAAAAATGCAATTGTATATATGGTATGTAAAACATGGGGGAAAAAGACCATGTTCAAAGTGACTGCGAATTCATGCAAGTGCAATGTACACAAGTGATAAAATGTAAACACCACCCTTTGTGACCTGTAACTCTCTAATGAAATTGTTTCCAAACTTTTTGCACCTTGCTTTGGTCTTATCTTTTTTTTTGCATTTGTAATGTTTTTATTCGAGTCGCTTCAAGAAGGAAAAAATTATATTACTGTCAGAAAGATGGAATTACATGAAGTGGTTAACAAGTTACCTCCGTCCTAAATTAATCTTTCTATTGGCCAACTATTTGCAGGTATTTTCCCCATTTCTTATGTGTATGTCAATTTTGTTTTTTCTGTTTGCAATATACAATTCAATTTTTTGTATGTTTTGCGCAAAGTCTGTAAAGTTTGTGAAGTACAATTCCTTGGAGTTACATCTAGGTATGTAGATATACCTCTTTTTGGTCTTATCTTATTGTCATCTGTGACAGTGTTGGACCCCTGCATAGGGAAATGGGGTGAAATGGTCCGTGAGTTATGTTGGTACATGGGAATGTCGGAGACCTGGTGGCAAAGGGACTCTCAACTGCAGCAAACATCAAAGAAAACAGCAACATTCTATGTGTAACCTCTGCTGGAACAATAATCCAAGTAATCCCACTGGGTTTTCTTTGCACTAGCAGTAGTAGTAGTTTACAAAAGCATCATCCATCACAGAATAAAAATGTCTGCCAAACATTAGGTCCCCATTCCATCGCAGATGTCGGTACAATCACATAAAGTTTGCATGTGAGGTGAACTTTAACACTGTGAAAAACGCATGGTCAGCTTATTTACCTAAGGACAGTGAGGTAAAGTGAAATACCTCATGTTTGTCTGTACAAGAAGGGGGCCTGACAGAGCCCGTACATTGATGTTTTTATGTGTAAAAATGTCACTTTCCAGAGTCTTTGGTCAAATGCACATGACAGAAATTCAATTCGGAGACCTATCTGTAAAACACTGACAGATATGAGGCAGTCCTAGCTATCTACGAGTTAATGTGAAAGTACAGTGTTCACTCTTGAGATATAAAAGAAAATGCATATAAAGTAACAACAGAATGCTGCCTTACTTTTCACTTACACTGAGGCGGTGTCCCACACCATGACAAAAGAACTTTAAGATTGGTAAACGACACATTCACCTCTGAACAATTGATTTAAAACTTTTCTGCAACCACAAAGTACATTTTTTTTTACGAATCTTACTGAGAACGATGTATAGCCAGCATCTTCTTATGGACAATGAAAACTACTCATTGACACTAACAAACAATGACTCAGCAACATTTAAACATGCTTTTTATGTGTTGACAATGTGTACGTGTAAAAAAAATCAAACAC
Organism: Ptychodera flava; assembly: GCA_001465055.1. Lineage (NCBI taxonomy): Eukaryota > Metazoa > Hemichordata > Enteropneusta > Ptychoderidae > Ptychodera > Ptychodera flava. The sequence continues at coordinate 223,296 of LD343651.1, read as the reverse complement.
ATGCGTACTGAACATGTGTGACCAATGTATTGTGTCATGTGTCTTTAAATTCATTCTAGTCCTCAACAATGTTTTGAAGAGTATAAAACTAGGAATGAGCCTCACTTGTTGAAGAGAATTCAACCTTTCAATTCCAATTCTCGCTACCTCAAATAGATTTTGTCTTGTGCGAGTGGGGCAAACTGTGGATTGCGGGTAAAAAGTTGACTTCTCACCACAGCAAAACTTTGAGATGGTGATCTCATAAATACAAATGTAAATTGCTGTCATGGCAAAGAATTCTGTTTGTTTTTGAGTCTGACTATCTTTTTAGGCATTTCTGCCATTAAATTCCTGTGCAACCCACAGCTTTAATTTTGCTTCAGCAATCTTATGTGTTTTACATGTAGAAATCTGCCATATTGAAAATATGGTTGACACCCCGTCCATCTGAGACTTTTATGACTCACTTAGGTGGTAAAATTGTATTTAAGGTATCGGGAGCTGGAGAGTGAAAAATGACAAAAAATTTATGTAGTTTGCAATACAGAGATACAGCACCATTTGCCAAGTCAGAACCTCCAATACTAGTACTAGCCATGGCTAGACAAATTCAACATTGTAGATCTATGCTCTCATCCCTAATCCAAGTGATCAGACTCTTACTGTAAATCTAACAACAACCTGTTCCACAACCTCGTGACTATTCTAAAAAAGTTTATAAATTTTCGCTTCCAGAAAAGGTTTTTCTCTTAAAGTTAATTATAACTCACTACACAGTTGTGTTATGGATTTTCTCACTAAAGTACAAAATGCACCTTTCAATTACTCCACATCATGATTGGCTTTTTTTCATTGTGTTGTCTGCATGAGAAATTCCTTGAAGACTGCTTGTGATCATACAGTTTTGCATTATGAGGTATACGTTGTAAAGAACAGTGTATTGCATGGAAAATATCATGAAAATGTTACATAGTCTTGTGTTTTTGTAAAAGAAAAAATAATACTAAAACACAACTCAACTATTAACCCTTTCACTAACATGGTTTGGCCCAAACATATTGTTATCAAAGGTGGGAGATGACCTATTCATGATGTATAGGGTGAACAGGTAAAGACTAACTACTAATACACGTATTGCCATGCAAAATGCAATACCTAAAGATGGAAAGATAGTAAATAATATACGATTTTGGGGGTTTTTTTCACAAAAAGAAGAAAGTAAAGATTTTCTGATTTTCTTGAACTTATTTATACAAAAGCGTTCAGTTGATATGAGTTCTTTCAAAATATCAAACAAGTCGAATCAGCAAAAAATATATTGTAATGATTTCTGCCTGTGTTTATGTTTAAATGCATCGCCAATTTCATGCTGGGGAATGTAATTTTCAATTACACTACAGAGAGTGCCCAGTTTCCATTATTATCTTTCACGACATAGATGCTTTTTCTCCCATAGTCTCTAAAGTGCATGTATAATCACTAGCATTGAAGATACAATACCTGGTCTATTCCCACAGTGAAACAATGGGATCAAACCAAAATATGAAAATCATTTGCAAACCCAACAAACCTTGTCTTGCAGTAGAGTGTGCCTAGGGTAGGTTTTATTTTGGAGTTTAAAATGTTTGAAATACTTTTCTAGTCTGTAGTCTGCTTCTTTTGAGGACTCACTTTGAAGTCCATAAAGTAAATGAAGTTTTTGCTGTCTTGTTTTTGTGAAACATTGGACTTTTCCCCATAGAGTTAACCTTGACTATAGCGCCAAATAGAATTTAAAAATATCGGTAGATGCTAACTTGATTCTCTAATCCCAAACTTTGCACAGCAACCTTAGAATTTTATTCTTTATTGTGAAAAAAGGATAGCTTCAAGTTTTCTTTAGGAAAGTTTGAACTAGTGTCCAAAACCTTTTTGTTTTAAGACAAATATTACCTTAAGTAGGATGCAATGATAAAGCAATTGAATAGTGAGTAAAATCTGTGTGCTCAAGACTGGCACATCCCTATATTCCTGGTGAATAAAAATGCTGATTACAAAATATATCTTGTCCATGTCAAAAAATATTTCTGCTCATCCACCATTATCTCCACTGATTGTCTTTCAGGGAAATAATGTTGGCTTACTTAACGGGAATAAATGTGATGCTGATGTGTATTCACTGAACGACATAGGGTATTGAGTGAATTCAGTATGTATATTGCTACATTCATACTACAGTGATAGGCAGGAACAGTAGAATAAAACACTGTTGACTTTGCTTACACCAGACTAGCAGATGTGTTTGACGTTGAGGCAAAATATGGAGTATTTTTTTCCTCAAAATCTTGTCACTATTTCATGATTTTATATATATATATAAACTGTGTGGCCTAAAAGACTGCATTGTTGCTAGGAAATGTAAAGTTATTTCCAATATTCTGCGTATGTACATTACTGCAAACTTGTTCAAGAAATAATTCAGATGCGTTGAAAGACTCTCATTGGATCATGCTTGCTCTGTCTATGCTAAAAAGAATTTCATTGTCACAGTGTTGACTTGATACAGCACTTGTTTTTGAAAAAAAAATGAAATCATCATAATGCTAATCACTCTGAAACAGAGATACAACTGCGTTTGAGGTCTCTGAATTACAATGAAATAAACAAAACTACTCAAAAATCAAGGTATCGAGATCAGAATTCAAAGCAAATCATCTAAAATCAAAGATAATAAAATCACTATTTACGAAGAAGAAAAAACATTTTTGAGTGCGACAGTAAAATGTTGCGTACTGTTGTAGATAATCTCAATTAGTGTAAAGGAGTGCATGGTATTTCTCACTTGGAACCCCGTGGCAGCACTATCTCCTCAGGTCGGCTGCCTTTCCTATGAGTACATTGACATCTATGCTTGGATAGTTCTGTGGAGGTAAGAAATGGAAAACAAACTTTGTAATTTGTACATGGATGTATTCTGCATTATACATATCAACATTACAACAGAAATTGCTAGAGTTCCCATTTCTTAATGTGACTCAAAATGTAGACCTGTACTGTTCTAAACTTGAAATATTTGTGAAGTATTACTTCCTTGTATAAAATTGTTTTCTGATTTGATATGATGCTATCTACATTATTCCCCAGACAAAGCAAACTGACTTGTTCACGTGTGAGATAGAAGAGTGAGCTAACTATTTTGATTTGTAGAAGCTTGTTATTTGCATGCCATATAATACCTATTAGACCATAGACCACTCCACTGTCTGTGGTTAGACTGTTGACAGTCCCTTATGCCATGGTAGCTGTACCCTTCTACCTGGTTGCTGAGTACGCGGTCCCTCCATGGGGACTGTGCACAGTGTTTATTGAAAGTGAATGCTGTATATGGTGGATTCTCAAGGTGGTCAAGTGCCAAAGGGAGAAAATTTGAGTTCCCAAGGCACTAAGCTCAGGGCCTTGCATTCAGTCACAATGCTGGATGGCAAAAAATGACAAATGTGGATCACACCTCTGCTTATCCTTCTTAGCAGAGAACTATGGAGATACGGTACGCAGTCTTACACTGTACAACATTGTCAAAGACATTCTCCATGGATCTGTATTGCTGATTACTGAAGCATTTTCATCTGAATGAGAATACTAACCTTTAATAAGGTGTCAATGAAAACAAAAATGTCAACACTTGCAAGTGGAAATATTTCACAATATTGGGGTGAATAAAAGTACAGAGACTCCATGGAGACAAACTACATACCTGCAAAAGTTTCATATTTGAAGGAAAATCATTGTTCAGTAAATCATCGCGTACTAATCTGTAATGGGAACAAACAAATGCAGGTTTTTATGATGTAACCACATGAACCATTAAATAATGTTTGTTACTTTTACATGATGTTATCATTCTTATCCCCCAATACATCTCAAACTTCAGAATTGAAAACACAGATTTAAGAATTATTTTTGATACTTACACTAACATTGCACAACAGACGTAAATTAAGAATTCAAATCGTCTATCATCAGAAAATAGTGCATCCCACAACCGTATCACATCTGAAACAAGACAAAGGGTGAGAAAACACATGATAATGCTGTAAATTAAGGTACAATGTGCCTCAGGGTCAGATATTCAGACTCTTAAACTTTTATGATACTATTCTGGTCTACAACTTGTGGGGGCTTATTTTGAAGCTGGTTGAATTACTGAAGTTTTCACCTACTTTTTTTGTGAAAGTAAAAAATAAGATTTTTGCACATCGAGTTAACACAGGGATGGCAGCCATTTTGAATTTCAAATGTCAGAAACTATTGGGAAATTTGTTTCTCTGCCACCACACTTTGCACTGTGTCCCCTGATTTTTATCCTTGATGATGAAAGGAAATGATGTAAAGGTTTAAAAGTTTGAGCAAAATTTTAAATCTTTGACTTTTGAGGCATGTACTTCCTTAAAATGATATTAAAAGGCTCAAATCATCATCTGCTATCATGTCATGTCATAACATAGGGCCAAAGTCCCTGAAGCTACTATAGACATGGATACAAAATGACTGTATGAAATTATCTCACTAAGGTCATCCTAGGGACCTGTAAACCAAATATTAAAGCTGTCTGACCAGCGGTTTTGAAAAAAACTAGCGACTATACAGTTGACAGAGCTCTGCTGTGTTATGTAGAGAATAACCTTTTGTGACACATGTATTGATGAAGAAGGTGGATAGCTTTGATAGCTCATTTCAAGATGACCTGACCAAAAATGGAAAAAAAAATTCCGTAAAAATACAGATTTGCATATTTCATCACACTTTTAACAAATCTAAGTTGGGTTATCCCTAGTGACCTGTATACCAAATAACAAAGCTGTCTGACCAGTGGTTATGAAGAAGATTTTTTACCAAAAACGCCTTTTTTGGTGCTAATTTGCATATTTTCAACAATATCAAAAATTAATAAAAAGAGTTTCTCAAAATCATATATTTTATCCACACAAAAAGTATCAAATCAGTAAGTACTGCGGTTCTCAAGATATTTGAGTGGACGGACACCTCACAAACGGACATATATACATACATACTGACAGTGCATGCCGGACAGATACCCATCCCAATAGCTTCTATAGACTATATTAGTCTATAATAGCAAATAAACGAGAGTTAATTACATTCTAATTAAAGTCAACAAGACTGGCTTAAATCAAGATTTTCGTCATAAAAAAACAGCATATCTGTCAGGTTATAAAGAATCTTAAGCTGGTTATCTTTTTATCAGTATTTTCATCCTATTAACCAGGCAC
>LD343651.1:168371-182366 GCA_001465055.1 Ptychodera flava | reverse complement strand
ACCCCCCCCCCATCCATCCATACTCACACAAGCAGTAAATTAGTAAATTAGAAAAGTGTTATACAAATTTGAAAGTCCAAATATCAGTATCTGAACATCTCATAAAATATGCTCCAGGAGTAAATGAAAATTCACAAGTTGTATCTAGATACATTTCAACGCTTACCCATAAAAGTAGTGCGCTCTTTCACTATGCTCAGTCTAGTGAAATGTGTGGGTTATTTTTCACTTCGGATAACCCTTTTAATGACTTTAAAGGTAAGCGTACGACTCCAATAGCAATGATGATCAGCTTCTGTTCTTTCGGTCTTTCGTTATAGTATCCTACTTCTGACCATTTTAATTTTGAAGAGAGAAACATACTTGTGATTAATACATCATTTATATAGAGAATTTTGGCCAGAAGGTTATCCCAGGACGCATGAGCGTTTTATTTGCGGAGATCGGCTGTTTAATGGAAGCTTTTAAATCTTAAGTTGAAGTAATATAATAATTTCTAAGCGATGAGGATCGGGTGTGTCTAGTATTCCGGATGATCTGGCTGTGCAGACTCATTTGCCAGTCCTCTTCGCAAAATTCGCTGGGCACGATGATTCAAAAATACCCACTTATAAAATACATGTGTTGGATGGGCGTCTGTCTTTCACGCTTGTGAAGATCATTCAAAAAGCGAAAAACTTTACTTTTAGTCTACATAAAATGTTGCCATCCCAATACTGGAGCGGAAGATTTCGCTCCACTGTCTACGAGCAGACGAATTATATTTTGCGAATGCCAAGTATTGCAAGTTGGTTTGAAACATTTCAGTTTTTGACATCCCAAGAGCGTTAGGTCTTGTTGCACCAGTAAATGCATTCTCGGGAAGATTTATCTTATCTCTACTGTCTGTAACTTGCCAGATACCAGGCTTGATGAAAGACTTGCCAATGGATACCAAGTGTATGGTGAACTGGGTGGGGATGGGAAGAGGTACAGCGCCCTCGTCAACAGGCAACGTAGATATCTCGATGACGAAAGTAGATTCAAGCGAGTGAAAAAGTCGTCAGATGTAGACCGCTTTGATAGACTCATGGATAATGATTTGGAAAAGGAATTGGACGAAGAGGAAACACTAAGAAGACATTTAGAATCTCGACTGAAACAGAGAAATTCTGGTAGAGGGCGTTCTGGAATGTTCGGTCCTTTCGGCATCACACACGACAGGCCACCACCGTCGTTTTTGGGTGATTACGAGTTAGCGAACCGACAATTCAAAGAGTCAGGTTTCTCTGCACTCTTTACGGAGTGGTCGAAGTGGTCGGGTTGCAATGTGACCTGCGGTAACGGTCACCAGTCAAGATCACGTGAATGCGATATTGGTGTCATCAACTGTCCCAAGTCTGCCCTGTTAGAGAGAAGATTATGTCATGTCATCCACTGCGCCAATACAACAATAGGTAAATTGTGTGGCTTTAACCATTATTTTTCGGTACACGATAGTTCTACTGAGAAGCGATTATGCGTTCCGTTCGTACTGCCCGAATGTCGTTCTAGTTCAGCCGCCGTAAGACCTGGCGATCGCATAGTCAACGGTAATGCCGAGGGTACACAATCCCTGTGTGGGCTATGATATTTTTATTACATGTCTCTCACACAGAGTTTTCAAAATTTTTGGGTTTAGATACAAATGACAATCATATGCTTTATTTCCCTGTCAGATGAAAATCTGTTGAAAATATACTTACTTACTTACTTACTTACTTACTTACTTAATTACTTACTTAATTACTTAATTACTTACTTATTTCAGCTTTCATTGTTGTCATCTGCGTACTGTCCAGCATTGTTATCGGCGGCACTGTTATGTTTGTGTCCTTGATTAGAGCCAAGGGCGGGTAAGTGTTTTCTTTTCGCTACTACTAGTTGGCATTGGCATCCTATGTCTATCATGCATTTTCAATGAGACAAGAAGCTTCTTATACTTAAATTACATTTCGAGCTATTCATATCTATGTACTTTATTTACTGTTTCAGTGTCTTGTAAGCCCTTGGGGCTGGGTGTGGCAACCACCTATATGGCACCTAACATTTTGAGAAACTTGAAAAATATGAAAATCAAGTTATCCCAAATTAGTTCCAATCGTGTTTCATGACACTTTAATAAATAAATATAACATAACATAACATAACATAGTAGTAAAAGTGCATTGGCAGATGGCTTTATGCTTTCGAATTTCTGGTAAAAAGCTGTCCTTTTCTTTCGAAGTCGTAGTGAAATTTTAGAAGCGTTTTTATAATTTCTTATAATTAGTAAGACTTAATAAAAGCACAGAGTATCATAGACTATCTATCTTTCTCTATGATAAAGGTTAGTGTATTTTAAACACGCCCTCAAACTTGTCCCGGCGACTACGTGACTTTTTGAGGAAGGAAGATTAGTCAAAAAATCACCGATTGAGCAGAAATTCGTCAAGTTAAAGGGACAAAGTCGGCCATTTTTTCATGAATTTTATTTGATACGAGATACTACTTAATATTGTTTGACATGTTGAAAGATACTGAATGAATGGTCGACCATGCATATATTCGACCCCAGTTTTAGACACAATAATACATGACACCATCGCGAAACTGCATTAATGGCCATGACCATTAATTCATTTTTGCAATGGTTTCATGTAATTAGTCTAAAACGGGGGTCGAATATATGCATGGTTAATCATTCATTCAGTATCTTTCAACATGTCAAACAATAAAAGTAGTATCTAGCATCAAACAAAACTCATAACACGATTGGAACTAATTTGGGATAATTAGATGGTGAAGTAATGCTGATTTAATCTACAAATGTAATGTCATCTGCTTTTCTTTTTACATTACACATTTGTTTTTTATGAGTAATTTGCAATATTGCAACATTCACCTATATGGCACCTAACATTTTGAGAAACTTGAAAAATATGAAAATCAAGTTATCCCAAATTAGTTCCAATCGTGTTTCATGAAAAATGGCCGACTTTGTCCCTTTAAATAGGATGGGAGAAGTAGCAAATGTAGCGTTTGGTCCTCGGAGGGGTTGCTTTTGGATCAGCAATTTCGTATTTCCCGTGATACTGCCGTACGGCTCCACGGAAATGTGACTTATTTCAAAATGGGTAAATTCTTCCCGACTATCTCCGAAGAGAAATAATACAGTGACTCTGGGTTCCAGTTTTGCCATGTGAACCCATGATGAGTTGTAATATGTGGCATATCTAATTCGATGGTCTGTGTACCTTAACTTGAAGTTGGCGTTATCCTTTCATAATGTTGACAGCTTGTCTCAGGAAAAAAATCCTCTAACATTGAAGGCCTAATTCTATTTTTTGTCCGTGGCGTCGACATGTTAAACGATGCCGAGGCTGGTGACACTTGTATCCATTACATTTAATTGCTGAGATATTGCTGTAAAGTTTTGCTGTGATGTATAAGTTACCATTCAGCACCTTTGCGAACAGAAAATTCCTCTAAGGATAGAAGTGGACGAAATAGAAAAGACTAGAGCCCACCTTGCAATATTATATTTAAATGTGAGATCCCCAAGAAACCCCTTGTGTTCCTGAATGTAAATTCGGCGTGAGATACTACATTATATGTGGTGGATTGTGAGCGAAAGCAATTCGTTAAAATGTTATTTTTGTCTGTCCGAATTTTAGATGGCGAAAATTGTTTTCGGTGGATCCGGAAGCCAAGAAGGAAGCGGCAAAAAGAAAGCCGGGAGACGCCGTTCCCCCGCCTCCTCCCCCAACATCCGACAGACCAAAACTTACTGGGTAAGCACAGTAAAACATTAATTACGTCTGCACTCAGTTAAGGATCAATTATGTGGGGATAGGGTCACTCTTCACAAGAATTGACGAACGTTTGTAACTGTAAAATAATTCTGCACCCCGGGCAACTTATAGGCCTACATACCGAGACTCGTACGCAAGGCTGTCAATATACAGACCAACTCAATTTTTCACAGGCAAATGAAAATTTTGGCCCCGCCATTTTTTTTTCTATGAATGCCCTTTACCTCAGCAACGCTACTTGTTTCATGCAATAAATTATGTTATAATTAATAAAGTAATTAAAGTACAAAAGTATCTCACTATATCGTAAGGTTATTGTTCAAGCAGTTATCTGTCACGCTATGTTACGTAGCTCCACGTTGAAGGATGGAACAAAGTACTATCTCATTTTTTTCTCTTGCAAATATCAGGCCACAAAGCGACAAAAGAGACGGCAGCAGCGTGTACAGCACTATTCGTAGTGACCATGGCAGTGAAGAAGACTTGTACATTGACCCGTATGAAGATGTACCGGTTCCGGATAGTTCCAGGCGAGAGTAAGTCTTCGATCGCTAGGGGGCGTTATCACAACTTAAAAAACACTGTCACGGTGCCCTATTGGGTTAATCTCGTCTCTGCCTGGGTCTAATCATAACCCTTTGTTATCTAGATAGACACTACACCCATTGTCGTTCAATTATTCGAAAGTTGGATATATTTGAGACCCCCTCTCCAATAAAAAAGCAATGAGGCCGTTTCAGCAAAATTGATGTTTAACGTTCACTTGAAATTCAAGTCACCAGGCATACAGAGAATGCCTGTTGTCGATTTTTAAGGTGTTATTTTCCAGTATTCATAAAAATTATGCATTCGAATTGTGCATTACACGATGGTCTTCAGTACTTAAAATGTTAACGATTATTCCTCTCTCTCTCTCTCTCTCTCTCTCTCTCTCTCTCTCTCTCTCTCTCTCAGGAGTGTTATTCCAGAGTACTCACCTCCACCAACACCGGACAAACGGGGCAAATCTGGCCGTGGTATCGGGTAAGCAGGCTGTTTAAATCAACAACACATTGAGGCAGCAAAACAGGGCAACCTGTGCGAAATTCTTTCGCAGAGCGCCCTCTACGGGCAATCTCATTCACGCCCGTGACAAATGTTGGCAGTCTTCGAGCTTCATCGTACAGTCCCTACACTGTGGATGGCAGTGTTATCATTAGGATCTCAACACATTTTGTTAGATATGTGTAACCACAACAAATTGCGCGGATTGGAGCACGAAAATTGAAATAGATGCTCCAAGTTTCGTTGTCGTTTGCCGTTTTTAATCACCCCCACCCATCACAGCAAATATGTAATCCTACATGCCGGTGCTTTGACACACATATCATTCCGAATTCATCTGGTGACAGTCTCTCAAAGAGTTAGTGTATATGTAGAGGCTAATAATCTGTTAAACAAGTAAATGGCTATCTCAACGTACCGTCTGATGTATCTCGTTTTGAACCTTTGTTTTTTTCCCCCTAGACACAAAGAACCCTTGTATGAAGTCCCCCACTCGCCTAGTGAATTTGAAGGAGATGCAGATCACGTGTACGATACACCACATTCAGCAGAGGAAGACTTATACCTAGAGGTAGAAGCCTCGTAGTCGTTATGAGGAGTCGACATTTACCGCTAACTGTATAAAGTGCATGGCATGCTGGGAGAAGGATGGTTTTAGGGATATTACTTCCTTCCCATTTGTTTTGTAGTAAACACAGCCAAGCAGTACTGTATTGAAAGAATTAATAAACTTCTTAAAGGAACTTACCTTTTCTGTCACACAAAAATGTGTGTGTGTGTGTGTGTGTGTGTGTGTGTATGTTTGTATGTATGTATGTATGTATGTATGTATGTATGTATGTATGTACGTACGTACGTACGTACGTACGTACGTACGTATGTATGTATGTATGTATCTATGTATCTATGTATGTAACTATGTATGTATCTATGTATCTATGTATCTATGTATCTATGTATGTATCTATGTGTGTATGGGTGATTTTATCTATCTATCTATCTATCTATCTATCTATCTATCTATCTATCTATCTATCTATCTATCTATCTATCTATCTATCTATCTATCTATCTATGTCTATCTTTGCGTGCATGAATGCATGAAAACTTTTACAAAACTGTTTAATCCACCACTTGTAGGGGCCCAATTTGAAGGGTATGGAGCAAGTCAAGTTTTCAACTGCTTACTTTTGTGAACATCGAAACGTAAATTTTCCCACTAGCACAAGGTCGACGGCCATTTTGAATTTCAAGTTTCGGTAAATATTGGGTCATTAGTTTTTTTCTGGTACCAACTTGTGCACGGTGAGCCCTGATTTTTATTCTCGATTTCGCAAGGGAATGGTTTATAGTTTTCTTAGAGAAAGTTTGGGCTAACGTTTAGGAGTTCAGTCTCGAGGCGCAAGCTACCTTGAATGGAGGGGGGGGGGAGGAATTTGTCCCTTCTGTGAACCTTTTTCCAAGTGTTACCAAGGTTACTGGTCCAATAATACCAATATCCGGAACTACTGTATCCTCATTTCTCATGTTCCACTGCCACTTAGCATGACCCACTGAAAATCACATTCTATACGAATTGACAAATACTGGCTTTTGGGTGAGCCTGCGCAAAATCTTGGCCAGTACTAGTATTAGTCACTTTTAAGGATTTTTTTACAAATTTGTATTTAAAAGGGAACCACATTTTCTTGTTCTACTCCCCAAGCATGTTGAGGTTGAGCTACACCGTATTCAGTTTGTCAACTCAACCGGTATATGAGTTGTTTTTGACAAGACTTAGTAAATTCTGGTCCGGACTAGAATTCAAATGTAAACAATAGCATTTTACGCTTCGTTGACAAGCTAAATAGTGGGCGCGCAGATCACCATGGTGACAAGGAAGGAAGTTGTATCAACACGCGTTTCACGTCCTGGTTATGTTGCTGACAGGTGATGAACAACGAAAACCCGTGTCCCAATGACGCTAATCGGACAACTTCCTGTCAGGGACTCTATCAGTAGCTTTTGGTTCAGGTGAGACTCCCTTTCTGTACATCCACTCTGGCCGAAAACATTTCGCTCATATTGACTGGCCATGAGATGCCGGCTAAACAGTACTTTCCCGCGGGTCTATTTTTGTGAGACTCATATAGTGACAGGCAAAAGGCGGTAAGACATTGTACTTTTATACCCAAATATAACCAGTGTATATATACCATTCACATGAAACACAACATGTTCATTTTGTGACCTTATGCATTGGCAATGAATAAAAAGAAAGTTGTTCTCGCGTGCACTCACAGAAACCGTCACTTAAACGTATATTGGTTTTCCATGAAACCCGGATACTGTTAGAATTGATTGATTTTTATCGGCATTAAATTATTTGACCGACTATGCCACCGGAAGAGTAAATAAATTTCAGTAAAATAAAATATATAATTCAACTATATATGTGCCGTATATAAATATGTGAAGTGTTTTTTAAGTATTTTGATTGAAAGGAGTTAGATATGTCAGATACAAGAGGACATTGTTTTCTTTTTATTTCTTGGTTTGAATTTTAAGTATGTATAAATCATTAGGCGAATCCAAGAACACTGTAGTTCATGTTTCATGTTTGAGCTCGAATGGCTAAATCGCATCACCTTTGTCATAAAAGTTACCAGGTCATTTTGTTGTCAGCATTTGACAGACATATCAAAGTCAGTGTCTATCCTGAACCTATACTAAACACAAAAAGATAGTACACGGGGTGTCTCACCTTGTGTTTGGTTTTATCTGACAAAACAACAACAACAACAGCAACAGCAACAACAACAACGACATCAAAAATAGCTATTGCTGGCGGCTTCGAACTCTTACAGACGAGACGCAGCGAAGGGACGTTATGCGGCGTCTTTCTCATTGTGAATATTTGTGTATTTCGATATAACCTTCCACATCTCACATTCACAGCACCTTTGCCATGCCTGTCGTGGAAATCAACGTTGTTTCTTGCAATTTCAAAACGCCTGTAAGCTCACACGCAAGACTGTATACCTAAACCGGTTTCATCGTTCGTCACCTAAAGTGACCATCGTAGAACCTTGAAACGGTTCTAAATGTGAGTTTGCAGCAAGCCCTCGCGGCGCGGCAGAGATATTTTCTTTCTTTAGGCCAGACAAATGACTACCCGACCCTGGGCTTAGACCCATGCGTATTCTGTCAGACTGTACAGATATACTAGTGTCTGTAGGGCATTAATGCCTCAAGCTTTCACTAGAGTCTCATAAATGCAGCACCCCACAAATATCAGAAAGAAAGAGGAAATAACGTCACTAGAAACCGAAGATTTTTTCAGGGCTTCAATAACCAGTCCTATTAAATTTAAAGTCGGTTTGTAGGTCACCCCGGCACGGCACTGACAGAGAAGGACGGCCCACTTCCTCTCTAATTTTACTCGGACTGCCTCGGGCCGTGACAAGCGACCATTGTAGGGACAGTCTGTGGCCTGTGTAGCCACAACAAGAACTGGTCGTCACAATTCTCACGACGTGCCATCCACCTGAAGCAAATTAAATTATCGGGAATAAAACAAGTTTGTGTTACTTTGTCTGGGTTTTAAAGTTACGCCTTTATGCTATTATTTGTGTATAAACAGTGCCATCGGAGGGGGCTAACGTATTGCCAAGGGATAGACGCGACTGAACATACTTGAATAGTGCAGTCAGCGCTATTCCTTCGTGTGTGGTCAAAACGTAGCGCTGGGTCCATTGATTTTCTCGGACAAACGGAGAAAATTACACATAATCCGCAAAAATGGACATTGCTAATTAGTTTTGGTGTTTGACAAGTTATATATTTTCTTTTCCACCTTTGCGTTGGATAAAGCCTGCGACAATATTTTCTTTTGATAAGTGTAAAAACCTCTGTATGACGTCTCCGCCTATCAGCGGTGTCTCACCAGAGATAAGGTGCTCTACCTAGCAGCGGAATAAGAACTCAGCATGGGTATAATGCCGTTTTTTGGTTTTCCGATCAGTTTGCTTTTCAGACATTTCCGTTCCGTGCCTTGTACCGTCGCCCCCAAGGCCTAGTCGCTCCCTACACTACTGCCGGACAGGTGATAATCACATGACGGCGCATTTCTAAGAGTTTGTGGATTGTTCCCACAATTCTAACGCTACTTTAATACTGGGAATTTTTCTGAAAGTTATTTGAAAGTTGACCCATTGTGCGGAGAGTACAGTAATGAAATGTGTGACGCCGCTAATATTCAAAAAGGTTGAGCTTATCGGCCATAGGCATAATTTAATATCAACAAATCAAAAATTTAAATAGCACCTTAGCAAGCACTCAGACACTATTTTTCCATTCACTGTTTGTGTACTACAAATTGACAGGGCGCAATGTGTACGTCTTTGTCGGGTACGAACATTAAAAAATAGCTTTTGAAGATTTCTTCGTTCGCAATGGCTGCTTTATCAAGTTCGACGGACGAAGTGAAGAGACCAATTCATGTACAAGCCCATCCTATGTTTACACGATTCACAGTGTCGGAAGCAATCTGATGGTAAAAGTAGAAAGCGTACAGCTGCTTGATTTGTCGATTTATATTCTCACTGGAGAAGTAACACCGATCTGAGCATTTTTTTCTGAAGACAAACGATACGCCTGTTAGGGGGTATCAGGTGTCGTTTATTTGTATGTCAAGCTTCGAATTTACATCCTTCAGGTGATTTGAGCAATACGCTCTATTTACCACAGTCTCTCACAGACGTTTATGTGACTGGGATCCCTAAAATGCAGCACATCAAAAACAACATCGTAGGTTAGGAAGGAACAAGTTTTTATCGTGTGATTACATCTAAATACTATGAAACGAATAATGATACAGGACGCAAAGTCACGCTGAAAACTGTTCTGTCTTCGAAATTGAACCCGACTAAAATCGAAATATTTTTTTCCGGATATTCTTGATTCTGTATTGGGGACAGCTGTTAGAAATCACCTGGCGTCATAGATTTCGTGTCGTTGACATTCTTAACTTTTGCCAAACACGCTAAAGCAAAAACTAAAAAGAAGGACAGAGAAGCAAAGCGAAGGACCGTGAAGGACCGAACAGAAACGATATTTTCTGTTCGTAATAAGGCGAAGGACAATATTTTCCTTGCTACTCGATGATGAAAATACTGTCCTTCGCAATATTCTGCATTGATGGATTGTCCTTCGCCAACTTCTACAGTGAAAATACTGTCCTTCTGACCATATTTTGTAGTGAAAATACAGTCCTACATGTTTCTTCACCCTACACGGTAAAATTACCTCCCTCTGTCATATTCTGCACTAATAACATTGTCCTCCGCCCTGTTTTGCAGTGAAGATATGCCCTTCACCCATTATGTAGTGAAAATGCTGGCCTTCAACCCATTTTGTACGGATAACACAGGCTATCACCCTAATCTTGAGAGGTTACGCTGTCCTTCACTCAATTCTACACTGAAAATATCATCCACATCGACGGGATTCCTGTCTGTGTGCACTGTCCTTCACTGTCCTTCACTGTCCTTCTTTTTAATCAGTCTTGCTCTGCACAAGGCAGTTAAGCACATTCCGTCGTTATTTATTTATTTATTCATTATTAATTTCGTGTTACTCTCTGAGCAAAGAGTGAAATGTGTATGCTGCAGTCAAACACTGTCCATCCTTCCGCCAAACTGTTAAAACGCAAGAAAACTGCACTACAACAAAGCAAAACATTTTAACCTCTCGGTCACATTTTTTTCTTAAAATAAAAAGTGTTGAATTCCCCTGATGGTCCAGTACAAAGAAGTGGGGGGAGAGACGGGCGGCTACGTCCAAAACAATGGACAATAAAGTCATCTGCTTTGAATCTCGCCGCTCCCTGTAAGGCATTGCACCGCATTCTATGTTCCTCAAAATACCGCCAGGGAGTCCAAAATCTCTCCACGAGACAGGTATGAAGGATAAGATTGGTCCTTCAACTGAAAAGGATTGCGGTTTCCCACTTCAAAGGGGAAGGTCTGTGAATTCAGTCGTCACTAATTGTGATCAGATTGGTCAAAACACAGCGGTCGTGTTTGCTGTCGAAGAAGGTATGGAAATGAATGCAAAACATCGATGGCTACTACATCTGACTTGTTTGTGCCTGTCATCGATATCTATAACGTACAGATGTGAGTGCAACATTGCATTGATGTTGATGATGATGATGATGATGATGATGATGATGATGATGATGATGATGATGGTGATGATGATGGTGATGATGGCGATGATAATAATAAAGACGAAGAGGAGGAGGACGTCAGCGAAGATGGTGATGTAGTGAAATTAGCGCCTATCAATTAATCAATATCACAATCTTCATCAATAATTCGTAACTCTAACGGACCTTGTTTTCAAAGTGATGACCAATTTTTTTATCCGACAGAAACTGTGCTCATGAGCGCTGTCGCTCTGTTTTACGTAGGCATACCACAGCCCGTGCACCACGGAGGGACTGCGGCCATGCGGGCATACCTATCGTAATCACCAACGTGACGTCGACTATCCTCTAACTTACGTGTGTTGAGGACAAGAATGCGACTACGTCCAACGCTATCGGTAAACACTGTTGCCAGGTCAACCAATGCTCCTAGTAGGGTAATTAGTAAAGGAATGTCCTCCAAGGAGGTTACTTCTTTACGTTCCCCTTCGGCTACGGTTACACTAAGAAAGGTGTCGCTTTAGCATCAGCTCACGTACTAATTTAGTAGGCAGCCTGTGCTGTCTTGACGCAAACCCGGACTACACACGACGTCTCGAGGAAGTCTATAGCATTAATCAAAATCTTCAAAGACTCTTCAAAGACTCATAGTTTAAAAATAATATGACACTGTATGATTTAAGTTGATAAAATGTCAATTAGTTCAAGCAACAGAGGCGCACCTGCACGTATGTGTAGAACCAGCAAGGAAAGATCGAAGGGTTACAAACTTTGGGAGACAAACTACGTCTATCAGGGACCGTCGATCTCTGTGTCAGTAGTGCGGACTTTTCCTCGATTACTTTGAAAGAGCACCGGGATGTTCGCCAAGTAGACTTTCACGAAAACACACTATTGAACTCAACTGTGTCCCTGGTTCTTGGTGTCTCAAAACAGGTTTGAGTCGGGCGAAGTTACGAGTTTGCTTCTATTTCTCGCGCCCTTCGCCGTTATCACCCCTTCCTACCGGCATAGTACCACCCTTCATGTGTTTACAATAAACATAAAGACGTCGGGTCCAGTGAGGTTAAAATTTCGTCACAGCCTTTCTCATTCAATAGTCTAAGAGTATGTCTCTCGTAGCCTGAGGATACAGCTCTCTTAAATGTAGACTAGTATACAAACTTAGCCAAGTGACATCATAGCAATTGACACATTCAGTCAGGATTTTTTAATAATTTGCATTTCTTGTCGGCTGTAATTTGCGACTTAGTGGCCTTAAAAAATTGAAGAAACGTGATTAGTATGTTCATACATAAACACGTATATGTCCACGGCAACGCGGTACTCGACAATAGTCCTGCGATGATTCAAGATACTGAAAGATGATTTAAAAACAGGAAATGAACATTTATGCGATTTATTATTTCCAATACATCGGCGACACGTTGTGTAATTGGAATAAGTGGTATGTAAGTAATTCCTTGTAGCCTTCTTTAAAAATTATACGCGGCGGCGGGATCGGAATCTTATGACATGACAGTCGTGAAATGTAAATTGTCTTTTTTTTATTAAATTTAACGATCGTTGGCGTCATTGGAAATATGTTCAATGAACGATGTCGAGTGAATCGTGTTTGCAACCTTACGGCGAGCTCTTTACTCACGCGGGATACCGGTTTCCTCAGGAAATTAAGATTTGGCTCTGCCCCGGATATCACAGTGACAAAATACGTGGGTCATGTTCACACCTTATCGGGGTTGCAGCAGCCAAGGTCAGGTCAGGTAAACTTGCAATATATTTGAATGCACTGATGTGTTGACTCAATCCGAGTGTACCGCATTTGTTGTCTGAACAAAGCACGGTCGCAACGTAGATGTGCAATTTACTTGCTATGAACTGTTTATCAAGGAAATTAAATATGCCGTGAATGCCTTCATTTCTGGCTCTGCGAGAGTATGTGTGTCTGTGTGTGTGACGTGTTTGTGTCTGTGTGTGTCTGTCTTAGTGCACGCATCGAAACTGAATTTCCTCAAGAAAACTTTCAATCATACTCTTTCAAAATCAAGAATAAAAATGGGGTTAACGAGTCAAACTTTGGTTCTAGATACCTAACATTTACCGAAAATTGAAATTGAAATTTATCCGCCATTCCAGAGTTAACTAAATGGGAGGAGAATTAAATTTTTGACTTTCAAAAAAAATAAGAAGCGAAAGCTTTATTCACTGCAAGAGCTTTAAAATGAGCCCACAAAAGCTTTAGACCAGAAAAGTATTGTTATAATATGACAGTCTATCTATATATGTGTCCCGGAGGCTCGTTCTGACTTGAATGCCACCTTCCTATCTATCTATCTATCTATCTATCTATCTATCTATCTATCTATCTATCTATCTATCTATCTATCTATCTATCTATCTATCTATCTATCTATCTATCTATCTGTTTGTCTGTCTGTCTGTCTGTCTGTCTGTCTGTCTATCAGTCCATCCGTCTGTCCGTCCATCTTAACTTATAATATACTTGCCTGGTTTCAAAATATACATATTTACACCAGAAAGTAGAGTGAAACATGTTCTGTACAGGGCAGCTTTTCCAAACATGATGTATTAGTTGGTAGAATCTGACCCGTCCATGAACAATATATCTAGATCAGCGGGACTAGTGCCATCCTGGGATGTCTTTGATAGATATACACTTTTTACTCGGTATCCATGACTAGATAAAGATAGGCTTATTCAATTGGCTTTTGCCGCTAATACAAATCACGTCTGGAACGCAAATAATGGAGAGTTAAGCGAAGCGAGATACAATAAGGAATGAGAGAGAGGGGAAGAAAGAGAAATATAGAAAGATTGACTGGGGTGAGAGGAACAGAGTTAAAGAGATAGTAAGGGCGAGTAGAGAGAGGCAGTAAAGGGGATTGGGCGTAGATTGTAATTTTAGTATTCTGTATATTGCACAAAATC
>LD343651.1:154312-167744 GCA_001465055.1 Ptychodera flava | reverse complement strand
CCATGAACAATATATCTAGATCAGCGGGACTAGTGCCATCCTGGGATGTCTTTGATAGATATACACTTTTTACTCGGCATCCATGACTAGATAAAGATAGGCTTATTCAATTGGCTTTTGCCGCTAATACAAATCACGTCTGGAACGCAAATAATGGAGAGTTAAGCGAAGCGAGATACAATAAGGAATGAGAGAGAGGGGAAGAAAGAGAAATATAGAAAGATTGACTGGGGTGAGAGGAACAGAGTTAAAGAGATAGTAAGGGCGAGTAGAGAGAGGCAGTAAAGGGGATTGGGCGTAGATTGTAATTTTAGTATTCTGTATATTGCACAAAATCGATCGTCACTGAGATAAATTTTCACAAATTAATGAGTGCTTTCTTTACCTATTCAATAGCCTGGTGTAGTTAATTATTTCGGCAACTAGCTGATAACTGACGCGAGAAAAAACATGATTAAAGGAGGATGTATCAGCAAGAGCCCATGAAAATCATTGACTATAAAATTGTCAGGAAATCGTTTTCATTTTGTTGCACGGTAGGCGTAAGGAAGTTAGACAAGAAGCAGTGATAAACTGTATCACACAATTAACACGTCTTACACTTTAATATGTATGTATGTATGACTGTAAGTAGGTAGGTAGGTGGGTAGGTAGGTAGGTAGGTAGGTAGGTAGGTGGGTGGGTAGGTAGATAAGTAGTTGGGTAGGTAGGTAGGTGGGTTGGTAGGTAGGTAGGTAGGTAGGTAGGTAGGTAGGTAGGTGGGTGGGTGGGTAGGTAGGTAGGTAGGTAGGTAGGTAGGTAGGTAGGTAGGTAGGTAGGTAGGTATATAACTATGTATCTGTTTGCACACGTATGAACGAGCAAACGTGAGTATGTACAGAAACATTTTAGTGTCGCAATAGATAGATGGATGGATAGATAGATAATAACAAAATTACTTCGAGTGCAAAAGTACTATATACATATATTATATGTATTACGTATATCTGTATGTCTAGTGTCTCTCTCTCTCTCTCTCTGGTATCATATATATATATATTGTGTCTCTCTCTCTGGTATCATATATATATATATATATACATTTTGTGTATATATATATATATATATATATATATATATATATATATATATATATATATATATATATATATATATATATATATATATATATATATATATCAGCCGGGCGGTATGCGACACGTACAGACACGGGATCACAGATGAACCACACACAGAGACATTAGTCTCATAAACTAATCCTCTGCAATATGTTGCCAAAATAAGATTAGAGCCAAGACATTTGACTTAAAACTGTTTGCATTGCTGGCGGAATGTTGGAGTTCAGTCAGACCCACGGATGGAAGGACGGAATTCGCCGCTGTGGTGTTGAGAGTCATCGCTCTATAGTTCACAGAAAATCGCGATGAGTGACCCCATCGCTAATTAGGTCAGTCTCATTAACTCGTTCTGTAACGGTAACAGTTGTATTGCTATACCAAGGCAACTGAGCTGCATGCGGAGATCGGCTGGCAGAAACGAGAAATGGGGTCTGCCGTTCATAATGCCGCACCCTGCAGTCCCAAATTGAAAACAAGGGGGAAACCTAGACACGCTTGTTGTCTTGGGCTATGACAAAAAATCTTAAAAGAAGAAATAATTAATTCGGAGCGGTGGTCTCCATTATCTGCTTGTAAGACACCTTTGTTCGGATTTTTCATTATTGTCCTTGATTGGTAAAGACCATATTAAATAACTTTTTATTTAAGCATGAACAATACCAATAGATTATCGAGGGATTACTGACAACTAAGAAATAAGATTACGCCTCATTGATGTCGATGTAGGTGATCGTCTATACACGGCTTTCAGAAAAGTTTGTATTTTGTTTCTTCAGTGTTGCACCATCAGGCGAAAGTTACTTTTCTTTTGTGTGCGTGTGTCTTATGTCGCGCACCTTTTCATCGGTGTAATCCAGGGGAATCTTTGATCTCAGCCGCGCTTTGGACGCACGCAGTCAGCGCGTGAAGATAATCAGAAAACAGCGTGCACACGGGCGGTGGAAAATTGTCACGGAATATTTACAAGATGAAAAATATGTTCGGCTCCATTAAGTATTCATACTCTCTAAGAGATACTGTGTTACGCGAGTTCTTAGAAAGGACAACACACTTTTGTGTCGTTTGCAAATTAGCTGTCGTGATGAGTGTGAGTTCGCCTGTGTTTCACGTTGTTATTGCATGGATAGGAAAATTCCTGTCATGGGCCATGCATGTGAGAGAGAGCAACGAACCTTCACTTTTGGACCGTGGATATTTTCAATCTGTATGCTCCCAGCAGATGAAAGTTTGACATTCTGATAACGCTTGGAAACATTAAACTGCTCCTTTTTTCAGCACACCACGGACTTGTTTGATGAGACTTCTTAATGCAACTTCCCCCGGATTTGGAGTTCAAAATGGTCGCTATTTTGTCTGTTAACTCTACTGAAACAATCTAACCAGGCGGCGAAAAGCTCTCGATCTGCACACAAGCTGTAACCATGTAACGCATGATGACCAGTTTACGAGTTTAAAATATCTGCCTCCATCTTGCATTTGCTCAACAGAAAAAAAATTAGTTAATTGATTTCAAGTTGTTTGTGTATTCGTTTGTTTGTTTGTTTGTTTTTATTCTTGTCTTTTCCTAGCAACTGGGGTATCAGCCTCGATTCTCAAAATATGGAGTCATCATCAATAATAACATCGCCCGATCCCGGCCTCTTATTAATGCAAAACCACCCGAAAACACTTCGGTGACGTCATTGTTTGTATAGATCTGTCAGCAATTCATCCAAGATTGCAAGTCGTGTACAGTACCAACATTTATCAACAGAACATTTATCACGTTCAAGTCGCCTTATTAACCAAAATAATTTCTAAAGGTGTATTTTGTAAGTTGTCTTTTATATTTTCCAGTGTCATCTCGTATCATTCATTGAACAAACGAGATGGGTACTTCAGTCAAGGTTTTGCTGGGGTACCGCTATGCGCGAGGAGCGAGAAGTAGTTTTTTACTGGATTAATCAGCGATATACGGGTAAATATTGCTGAAGTATCATATCGCTTACTATCGGAGTCAGAAACAGTCACGGTTTAAATTTAGAAATGACTGTTACGATCACGCCTGTATGTTCCGGTGAGAACTGCGAAGAGAAAGCCATTGATGGTCAGAGAAGTGTGATTTCCAGCGAGCGGTCGAACAAGGGAAGATAGTGAGAAAACCGTTTTGGGGAAAACTGTGTCAATCTACAACTGGTTTGAAACCATATATTAAGCGAATCAGCTTTTGTGCGTCTTCTGGGCGTTTCTGTGATCACGAGAATACAATCTGTCTGATAAACAGCTCCAGGCAATATTCCTAACACGATACACGCTCAGTTCACGTGACGCGAGACACATCACAGAGACTAACGCGCCAAGACACCAACGTTTAAATTATTGCATTATCGATCGACAAATACTTTTATAGAATGATCGTCGAGAGTTGTAAATATTACGATTTGACGCCTGCTAATGGAGACGTCGCGTGTCGCTATTCTTGGTATTGTCAGATAAGGTTCATTTCATCATGTCTTCCGAAAGTACGCCATTACCGCGAAGCACAAAGCGGAGTGACCGTACCTCTAAACCGCAATAGAATTAAGGAATTTGAGGAATGAAAAAACTTCTCAACAGAGTCTTTTCAGTCGTCAAGAATGAAAGAAGGACAACATAAAGAAGTACTGAACTATGTTTTTGCGCAGACTTTTCTTCACGTTTTCCTCAGTTTCTGTAAAAGTCTGAATCCGCGTCACGTCGCAGTAGCGCGTTCAGTAACCTGAGTTCAGTAACGTCGCGAAGTACTCTTTAACACCAATAGATACCTTGAAAAGTGTGGGTGGATCTCGAACAACTGTTGTCTGAGCGGATGAACGGAGGCATGTCTTCTTTCGATGCGATATATTGATTCCCCATTTTCAAGTCACTCGTGCAGTGAGGTAGTAAGGAGATTTAGAGAACGTTCAGTCGCGTCGGCAGTTGGTTGCATGCAGTCAGGTCAAGGCGGGTTTCCTTGCATAAATTCCTTCCATCCGACCGAGCATGCATGCATACATACATGCATGCATGCATACATGCATGCATACATACATACATACATACATACATACATACATACATACATACATACATACATACATACATACATACATACATACATACATACATACATACATACATACGCACAAATACACACATAAACACACATCTATATAATCATAGTTACCAGGGAGCTGGAATTCAAGGCCGGTTTGTGATTTCATTTTCCGTATTATATATTTCATGCATTGAAGTGTTCAAGTCAATGAAATGTATTTCAGTCACGTGTACACCTTACCGTAATGCAATTCCGTCATGTCCATTTCACCTGAACTGCTCTTTCGGCGTTCAGATGAGTTATAAAATGATTGTTGCATGCTAAATCATCCCAACATCGTGAGGCGTTTCTGATGATTTATACATTTCGGTAAAACACAAAGCGGGCGTCCCATGACTCTCTTCGTGTAAAAAAAATTCTCGTGGCTGTGGCAATTTCAAAGAACTTTATTCACGCGCAAGATTGTCACCTTACATGTTTAAAGGAAAGATATCTGCTGCGTTCGGCAGTTTTGTTTTTGTTTTTTCGCGACTTCATCTGTACACTTATATCATGTAATAATGCTGTGTTACACTTCCAAAAGTAATGAAATGTTAAATTTGAATGTACAAATACAGTATATCTAGGGAGCAACCACAAAGTATGGTTTTCAATGTGCAGTTTGTGGATATTATATGCCTACTCAAAGATTGATCTTTTTCGCACTCAAAGACAAACACTTAAGGCAGTTCGCGACTCCGAGCGAAAATGAAAAATTTAAAGTTTTGCTCAAATTTTCCACGAACAAACTTTCAACCATTCTCTTTCAAAATCAAAAATAAAAGTCGTGATTGACCTTGCAAATTTTGGTATTAGAGAAACAAATTACCCTATATTTACCGATATTTGAAATTTAAAATGGCCGCCATCCCTGTGTTATCTATATTCTGGAAAATAAATTTCCCGATTTCCACAAAACTAAACCAGTAAAAACTTTATTAACTTCATGAGCTTCGAAATGAGCCCCCATAAGTCGTAGGCCAAAAGAATATTGTACTAAAGTTTCAGAGTCCGAATATCTGTCCCCGAGGCGCATTCTACCTTAAAGGTATACAGTCACCTGTAATCTAAATATACCCATATATGGTCAAAGGAGCGTTCATTTGTACTCAAAATGCCATGTGAGGGCGCTTTTTTAAAAAAGCGGCCACCCGCTTGAAATCTGTGATTGGTTAGATTTTCTCTTTCCATGGTAACTATGGCAAAATTGGAACAGGTGACAGTACACCTTTAACGTCTGTCGTTTCAGGCAACTTTTATGAACGTTAAAGCACAATGGTTCTGGTAGGATCCGTTATGAAATGGAAGTTGGTCTTTTTGTCTGTCCAATGTTTTTATATTCCTCCCAGTTCAGTGTGGGGCAATACACATGTCAATATTGACACAGCTAATATCGCTAAATAGATGTAATTAAGAGCCGGTCAGATATCTTGTGCAAGAAAATGCACAAAGATGTTAACACTGGGCCTCTAAAGCGACCTGTAAAAGCATGATTTTGTTCACACGTTCTCACTTACTTGGCTAGATCGATGACATTCATAAAGTTGCTCGCAAAAGAATCGATGGTTATATAATAGGTATAAATGAAGAATCTCTAGGGACGCTAGACTGAACAAAGCGAAAAAAGTCCATTTCGATATCATTATTCCGTCTTGGGTTCACAATCGCAAACAATACCCATGTGTAACAAACTGACGTCATAGGTCTTTGCCTCGGGAGGATAATAATACGTCACCGCTTTCATCCTCCAAGGTTTTGACATATATTTTTCGGGGTACGCTGGAGTATCTAGACATATTTCTAGAAATTCCACTTTTCCCATTTCCAGGTCGTAGGGGTAGAGGAGACTAAACGAAAATTGTCCCGGCCGCATGTTCCCCACTTTTGACAACCCCTAAAATCGGATCACCGACCGCAGTTTTCTCCGGTCCCGCTTTAACTGTCCCCACAGCCCCTGCATTTCCTCGCGTCCATCTGAAGTACAACAGACCGAAGCAACCGAAGTAATGATGTGGGCGACAAGGTGACAACACTAGTTAATTGGGCCAAAGGCTAAAATTGGGCTCCGTTATGAAATCAAACTGTAACATAGGACGGACTTTAAATCAGGCCCAATAACTACACGTCCCTTTACCTTCACTTCGCTTTGACGATGAAACCGCTTCTTCAACGTATTTATTAACAGTTTCCGTTATTTAATACGATTTTATAAGTCATTTCGTCAATTTATACTTCTCTTGATTTTGTCTACCTGCATATTAATCAAAACACCACAATGTGTATATTCACACATCAAGCTATATCCATCTACATCCACATACTAACTACCTATGCTGACTGCTCCATCGCTCGGTCTCTCCGATCTATCTCTCTATCTCCATCTGTCTGCGCGTATGTATGTATGTATGTATGTATGTATGTATGTATGTATGTATGTATGTATGTATGTATGTATGTATGCATGTATGTATGTATGTATGTATGTATGTATGTATGTACGTACGTACGTATTCTCTCTCTCTCTCTCTCTCTCCATATTATCCGTAATTACCTGTGAATGCATATATCTAACGACATGCACTACAATGTTGTTATGAATAATTTTCACGTGACTATGTAGTGTTATCATTACTTTACAAGGAGTAACGGGTCAACTGTAGCCCAGTATAGGACGTTAAGGAGAGATCGTCTGCGATGCAATAAAGACTTCTTTAGTTACATGACTGAAGGATTAAAAAGGCTATAGTACTACTGGCGACGTCTGCCCAAGTGTTACAAATTAAAGTGAAAATTGCTTGCAATATCAGTCTATGGGCGGTAACTTGAAAAGCAAGGCTGGTTTCACGTAGGTTTTTGTCCCTATGCTGTACTGCAGGTCCGATACGCCTGATTCTCCGAGCGACACCATTTTGTCCAATTTACAATACATTGTACACTTATGAATGAGTTAAAAGTAGACGCCGACACTGGACATTTAGCGGTGACAGCTATTTATCCTATTCAGGGCTTAACATCAGGGGGCCGACACCGGCGTGTGTGTATCGGGCCCCAGCGGAGTATCACTTCATTCGATTCTCAAAAAAAATTGGCCCAGAATGAATTTATTCAAATATATTTGTGTTGTGTGAACAAGGTAATGCCCACGTTTATTCAACGCTAACAGACACTTCCGTCGGCAAACCTCATCGACCTAGTGACTAGTTTGCTTGAGGTAGGGACGGCGCTTTTCACGAGACAGATTTGTCATTTTGATTTGACTTCATCCTAATTAACGCTTATAGATACGGATTATAAAAGCGCCTCAGCCGAGTAGGCGAATCTGTCATTTCACCTGACAACAGTGGCGAGTACGGACCTGTGGTGTTGAACGATGCCGTCTTTGAGAGCCATTCTGAGTCTCGCGCTCGCTCTTGTCGCCTCGTTGGCGATCGTACACCTCGGCGAGGCAGAGACGGGATTTTCCACTTACAACCGAGAGAGGAGAGATGTGCACGAAAGAAAAGCACGGAGGAGTGCAGAGGCGGCGCGCCAGCAGTGCGCTAGCACCGAGAAAACGTTACTCCATCACCACGGACGGTATCCAAGGAACGCACCCGAGAGTTATGACTTCGGGACAGCGACGTACTTCTCCGGGAAGGGAGAAATTCTACGCCTAAAGCTACCGAAAGATTCGGACTTAAACCACGATCTACCGAGGGCCGAATTCACTATTGAGGCCTGGCTTAAACCTGAAGGAGGACAGAAAAATCAAACGACGATCATAGGTAGGAGTTAATCTATGATGTTTTAAACGAAAAGTGCCATTTTACTGTATGTTTCTACTAAAAATTCACTGCTTTATTCATTTTTCATATTTCTTAGTGTTCGAAATTGACTGGTCCGATGACAATAATTTTGAAGGTGTTAATCGGGCGTGTTTTCCCCCGTGATAGCCCGATTCACGGTCCCTCCACTTTTGTGGAGGGACCGTGCCCGATTATTGAAACTCTTTAAAACTCGAACGGAGGTGAGGGTGTTGGTGACACATGCATTTGAATGGCCTCTCGATACGTGTGAACTGCTTATCGCCGATCGTCTCCTGAAAACCAGAGGGCAAGATACTACCCCCACTCTGGGTCGTACATACGTGCAGGAACGACATCTATGCGCGAGGCACGTTTGACTAAACATCAAAAGTGCGATTACCCTTTTCGTTTTATTTTCATTTTCTGAGTAACTTGAAAGCTAGGATATCGTCTTACATATCGTTTCTAAGTTCGTAAAATCCGCCGTACGTAGCTGTTAACAACCATTTAGTAAATTTATTTGTAGTTTGTCGCACGTTCTTCACCTTAATCTCACCACGGTCCCTAGGACCGTGGTCTGACAAAAGCTTTCGAATCGCTACTCCATATGTTGTTGCATTCTTCTCCACGCACCATCAACCGTCTGAGAGTCCATGCTCTCCGCTTCGACACCCCTGATTAATTTTTATGCTCTTCGCACCCGCCGCGCCGATTTAAAAGATACCGAAAAATGTACCACTTTGTTTCGGAAGTAATCGTGCTGATTATTCTTTCAAAGGCAATTCCGATGATTCGTTTTAATAAAGCTCAAATCGTCCAACGCTCTAATGAGCATGTTAAGGCATATCACTGTTCTTGAAGGGTTGATATTGGAACGATCTGGAGTGAGATCTTTTGATGTTTCACTTTTCAGATGAATAGTTTCTTTCGCTGGTATTTTGATTGCGTATATTTGGTTTTTATTTAGGTTTAAGGTTCGTATTGCTAAAGTACATACTTGAAAAGATCACTCCAGAGCTTTCTACTCGTGTGGCTACACACCTGCACGCAGAACTGTGTTCGACATGGGGAGTTGCGTCTGGTGATACCGACGGCCACGCCTCTTCGCTTCAAAGTATGACAATTTTACGCGGGATTAGGACCACACAGAAATATGGTTTTGATCGATCTCAATTCCAATTTTCATGTAAACATTATCAGATCCAATTCTTAGAGGCGGGGCCTAACCGGGTCACAATGTGAATTTCAGACAAGGGGTATCCTACTGATTCACAGGGAGCGCTAGCCCATAAAAATGCACGTCAAACAAGTGTTTCCGATAATAACAAGGAAAAAAGGAAAAAACAATGTACAGGATATGGCTCAAAATTATGGGGGTTTGTGATAGGGTCCCGCGGGTAATCTGTCTCTCTTGCAGTGGATGCAGTACGCGATGGTCTACGTAGCCCGTCCTACATAATCGTTCCCGGGAGGTTATTCTCACAATAACACAAATAATAACAGAATAACATTCTGTGTATTTGCTACAAGACGGGGTTAGGGTTAAAGAACAGGAACCTGTCAATGCAGCGGCGTGACCTTACCCAATGAATCCCAAATGGATTTTAAAGCGAACTATGAAAGAACGACAAATTTCATTCTCGTGGGATCGAAATTGTAATTTTGATTCGGATAAAGAGCGAGCCAGCATGGTTTTTTCGATGGCGAATGAGAGTCCTCACAACTTCTTAGTTACATTTATCCACAGTCCCTCTATCCACAGGGACTGTGATTTATCTTATCGCGCGAACAAAGCATTATCGCTTTGTAAAACAACTGGGACCCTAGCCAAGGATATACACCATGCATGGTCAGGTATATCGAGTTATACCTGTGGACACAACGCACAACTGACACAGTACAGACGTTTTCAAAAACCCGAAGACGGGAATAACAAATCGACGGTAATGTGACGGCATGCCCTCTGGCGCATAGTTTTCAACTGAAAATAAAAAAAATCAAATTTATTTGAACTTGGATATCATCTCTATTCCCCAAAACACTCCCTAACAATCGATGACACGTTTATTACTGCCCATTATGATCCCTATCTTGGGCTTGATGGTTCGGGGTTGCTCAAAGCCTGGTCAATAGAAGGCTAACGTTTGTCTTCCGCGCTTGTTAATGTTTGTTGAAGTGTGTGTGGCATTCTGTAAAGTGTGAACTATGGTCAGTGGAGTGTGTGCGCAAACTGTTAATGAGGTTTTCATAGCACGCGGTGTAATCATGGAGGTCCACGTTTACACTGCCGCAGTACTGTAATCCAACTTAAAACGCTTCCGCCGCCGGCGTTTTGTTTTGATACCCTCTCGTCTATAGAGCCTATGACACGCAAAAACTGGCACAAAAACCACAATAAATAAGCAGTCAGGAAACGTGTGAGTTCGTATTCCCCAATCGCGTCATTTCCTTCAAGGGTGAACGTGTTATTTCTCAAGGGGACCGGAGCAACATGTTCGTTTTCACGCTTCTTTTGTTTTTATCCGTGTAACTGTGCAACGAAATCACCGTTTCATCGTCACTGGCATCCTCGATCATTCTCAATGGATTTTTGGGCATAGGTAAACGGATTAGTGGAATTTAAGCGCTAATAAAAACATTGGATTTCTTTGAAAGCACGGGGGTCTTTCTAACTGATTTAGGTCTCAGACGAGCTGCGGTAAAATGCCATAGAAAGCTGACGCAGGTTCTTGTACAATCTTGTGTCTCACGATCTCACGCGATGTAGAGCAGGCTATTCTACATGAACCTCTTGTACTTCCACTCCAAGCGAATTCCAAACGTTTGTCTACATCCCATGTTTTTTCGCAATTAACGTCAACATTTTCTTTCCTATTCACTTGAGGCTAATCGGTTGACTTGTCCCAACAATCGAAGACCCGCGCGAAACAAGATTTTCTTTTACATTGATCATGAAGTCGCTACGACCTCCATGGTTTGATGTATAAAGAAGGTTTATCCAAACTAAGCGAGTAGGTGTGTTTGTACATAAGACAAAAACCGTTTTACTGTTGAAAAAAGTTGTTTGACTCCAACCAACCGTATATCCTGCTGATTTTGGTAGTGTGTGCGTTTGGAATGCCGTGACTTATGGCTTTGTGGTATTCTCAACAGCTCTGTGCTAACTTCACAATCACTTTACCTCCAATCAGTTGCTTGATAAACACATAATATTCCCCACTCCCACCTCATTTCCTGGTATTCTCGATCGGTGACCCCGTAGCCGCTCGATCGGTGACCTGAGTGCGCGATACTTTTCCGATCATAAACATCAATTTGTTCGACGATAAATGTCTCGCTTAAACTTTAAGAAAGACAGATTTATCAAAAAAGTCTAGTTTTGTTCACACATGCATCTCTCGCTTACCTAAGAGTCCAAGTTTTCCAATCACATGCATCGTTCTATTCCTTGTTTTCCGATAAATATCTCGCAGATACTTTTAGGCGATGTGTTAATTTTAGAAAATCTAGTTGTATTCGTCTAGCGCCTTCACATATTGTCTATTTTGATTATCTCACTGGTTATTTTTTTTGCCGATTTTGTGTGTTATTTCTGGTAGGTCTGGTCGATACTTGTGGGATGTGGACTGTTGATAAGGGGTGGTCGATCGGAATTCACTCCCTGGCCAAAGATGCGGAGAGCGACGCGAAATTTTACTTTACTCTCCGCACCGACCGTTCGAGAGAGTCCACGACCATCTCCTCGCACGTCAGATACGAACCGAATAGCTGGGTGCACGTGGCTGCCAGCTACGACGGTGTCAGGATGATGCTCTTCATAAATGGTGCCAAAGTTGGCGCCAGCCACGGGCAAGGCGGCGATTTGTTCAGTCGCTCGGCTAGTCAGTGCAAGGAGCTCGACATCGGTGGGAACGTCATCTCAAGGGCTTACTACAGGGGTCTCATGGACGAAGTTCTTCTGTGGTCAGAGGCTAGAAGCCATGATGAGATCAAACACAGCATGCACAGCACATCGCGGAGAAAGGAGAACCACAGCACGCTCGATCACTACGAAGACTTCTCGAACATAGACGAGTGGGAAATGGTTCTGGACAATCCTCCTGAGCTCGTAAAATCAGACATGCCAAATGAACTGCATGATGTACACGTTGTCACACCGAAGTGTGGCCTGACTGTGTGCGACAACTCCGACGTCGCAAAGAGCTATGCTGCAAACTGGATTCTGCGGAGGCCAAAGACCATACGCTACCGCGTCGTCAATGTCTACGATGACGACGGAGCCAACCCGGCAGTTACCGAAGAACAGATCAACTACCAGCACGAGCAACTCAACGCCGCGTTCAGAAGACACAACATCACATGGGACCTGACCGTGGTCAGCGTTTTGAATTCGTCGCTGCAGAGCCGGACCATCCTATTCGACTGCACCGCCGACACTATTGGCGACGGGAGGTGCGACGACCAGTGCAAACACGGGCAGACGGGAAACGACGGCGGCGACTGCGACACCAAGAAGACAACTTGTCAGAAGGCGCAGATGGGGAACGGCCATTGCGACGACGAGTGTAACCGATATTATCATGGTTGGGATGGAGGTGACTGTTGCCGACCTGGTCCTTTCGGATCTTCCTCGTCACGTTGTTTCGATCCGATGTCACCCTATAGGTAAGGCCTTCCTCGTCCTATGACGAGATATGTTTACTTAGAAAAATATTAATACTCGGGAGCTCAATGCTTATTAATCTCTTGTTAGTTTCATGTTTCATTGCTCTCCGTTTATTGACCGTATGGGTATAGTGCGAGAGTTAATTACTGGGATATCGAAGCATTACGATACGGGCATAACATTACAAACAGAATAGGATCATACCTCCATATGCTAGTATAATAGACACGTGTGCAGTGCGTTAACATATGAATTTATATTTGGAATACCCTTGGTGCATCATGGTATCACATCTCGTAAATAAGTAAGGGGGAAACAATCTTCAAAATCAACAGGTGGTCGTAATCAAGTCTTACTTCTATACTCATCTACGTTCTTCGGATCCGAAAACGAATTCATTGAATTCACGTGTGTTTTCACTCACATACGATACTACGATAACGCAGACCCTCGCCTGAGAGGACCGGACAACAAAAATACCATACGCCACAATCTCAACAAAAGCAATGTGATGGCAGTGTATTTGAGAGTTATGATTGACTAATCTGATAGAATCACGCCGTAGAGATTGCGATTCAACTAATCAAGAATCGGCCAGATCTGTCAGCTAACGGAAGAGAGAAAGTTTGAAAGGAGTTGCTGTCAATCTCAATTGGCTCGATCTTTTTCAAGGACGTGCTCATAAGAATAAGTTATAAAATCAATGTCATGTGATGAGATCTAGAGAGAGAGAGAGAGAGAGAGATCTAGAGAGAGAGAGAGATCTAGA
>LD343651.1:135041-154150 GCA_001465055.1 Ptychodera flava | reverse complement strand
CACACATACATATGAGCAATATGAACAAATTTACCTATCAACTTCTTAGGCCTACCGAAAAGCGGGTAAGCATAACCGAGTCTGTTTATACCATCAACCCTGTATTTTGAATAGTAGGGCCTATACTGCAGGCACATCAGCCGATCTTTCGTTTTAAAAATAAGTGTAAAAGTCGTGAGAATCAACAGGTGGTTATATTAAAGCCTTGCTTCTACCCTTTGACGTTTTGCCGATCGAACACAATTTCGTGTGAGTTGCTCGTGCTCACGTTTTAGCTCATATTCGGTATGTATACAAATACCAAAAAGATCTTATATGGTGAGTCGGTGGCGTCTGTAAGTATGTATGTATGTATGTATGTATGTATGTATGTATGTATGTATGTATGTATGTATGTATGTATGTATGTATGTATGTGGGTATGTATGTATGTGCGGATGTATGTCTGTCACACGCAAAAGCTCCCATACCGCCAAAGCTACCACCTCAGTATTTTTTTTCTGTTCTCATTACTCTGCTTGGTCTATGTCGACCACGAGAGGCTGAGGCCACAAGCAACTCAGCTTAATAATATATTGTAATCAACATTAATATTACGACGTTGACAAGTCTGTTAGAATCCCACCAGGGGTGTAGGGCCGGAGTTATTGCTTCTACCTTTTATAATTCAATCATAGGCAGTAGAGGGGCCCGCTACTATTTATGATTCTACCGATCAAGAATTGGTCACAGGGAGAGGGACAGAGACAGAGACAGAGGGACAGACACATGCAGGGACAGATACAGACAGGGACAGACAGACAGATAGAGGGATACACAGAAAGAAACAGACAGGGAGAGTCAGGGAAAGACACAGAGAGAGGGAGACTATTGATCGCTATACGTTCGACTTTTCTGGAAATGTAATCACGAGAATAGTGAATAAATCAATAAGTCCGATTGTGTATTCTGTAGATGATTTATAAGTGAATGAGAGAAAGAGAGACGGCGTGGCTGACAGAAAATTGTATTTCCATTGCGTTCTATATTCAACTTCGCGCCAAAAATTACCGACTGAAATGATTCGTCTCGTCCTTTCTCATTATAAGTCAATCATGACAACATTTTGACATTCATTTACGGTAAGTTCACACAAATCTTCAATTGAAGCACCGCATTTCCAAATCGGTTAATCTGATAAAAATGGCTGCCATTCACAAGCATCACTTCAGTAGGTCGCCCCTCGACATACAGTCCTCCTCCTATACGGTTACAGCAGCATGTTTGGCATGAAAACCAACTCTACTGCCCACAATAACTCGTCGGCATGATGTAAGCTAATATGACGTAAGAGTTTTGTGAGAAGCATTACGTCATCACTTGATCGCATTATGTCAAACCACAGGCCCTGAAGCAAGACGCTCCAGGGTCTATGGGTAAACAAATATTTTAGTCGCCCACATTTCGACGTATTTCAGAAGATAAGAAAAGGACAAAATAATCTCAGGACAAAAAATTCCTGGAATGTTATTGAAAATAGGGATTTGTTGCCTTTTATCGAAACATTTCCTTAACACATTGCTTAGTTCCACTTTTTTTATTCAAAACTTATCAGCCGCAAAGGTTATTTCAATTTTCGCGGATGAGATTTTTCAAGAAGGTTTGTGGGATAAGCTCAACAAACCTCGAATAATTCTAAAAGAAACTGGATATTACACAACAAAGTAGAGGAACTACGGATATTACATATTCAATCGGTTAAAAGTCATGGGTTGCGATAACAGAGAAGATATTCTTAGAACGGATAGACGCTAAGGCAGTGTCAGGAAGGACACCGATTGGTTGTTTTAGAAATCCAATCCATCTTTTCAGTGTGGCGATTCGGTTTCTCAACTCATGGTTAGTTTACGGGCGGTGAAGGTTCATGGTTTACATACGGTGCTTTCTATAGTGTTGCAATTGGCGCTTTATGTGTTGGCTATACATTTTTCAAGTAGCAAAAGAGTGCAGGCTATAGGTGCAGCCCGCTGACAGACTGAGATCATACTGGATGGGTGGTAGACCCAGTAAAGCTGTGTCCTGAATGGCAACGGGTCGGGGATTCTGAACTCTTTGAGACTTTTCATTCACAAGATGAAAACATATGTCGTCACTCTGTTGGTGGACAAATTGGGCCGACTCAGTGAAAGTGAGCACTGTGCGATGTCACGTCACCGTGAAAGCAATAACAATGCCGATGATTAATGCCAAAGTCGCGCGGAGATCAAAGTACATCACCTTGGCGACCGCAAGGCTGTCGTTGCTGCGGTCGCTGTCTGTAATTCGACCCGCAATCAAAGGTGCAGCCTGACCAGCTGCAGTGTCTATCGTCCAACGTAATAAAACCTACATGCAACCTACAACATGCATTGTTCAACTATTGCTGTTGCAAATCTGACATGCCACACTTTGTGATATTGCTGGGAAATGGAATATTAAGTGTTATGCTACATGGCGGTTTATTTACATACACCGTGTTCCCCATTATAACTCAGACAGACAGTTGTCAGAGATGTAAGCAAATAACATTTTTATGTGACCCGTCGCTGTATGTTGAAGATCCCTGTTCTTGTATGGTCACGAAGCAAGGCAACTCCATCTTGCCAACTCGTTTTTCAAGTTGAAAAGCGACTGTACACTGTAGAGGGTCATACGCGGTACACAGCGTTCGTCGACAGCGACTAGCATTTGGCGTCTCCATCGTCAGATGCAACATTTTAAAACAATAATTGACGCTCGTCTGCTTTTAAGTGACCCTGATAAAGTACAACCACGGTTGCAAAGTAGCTACAAACACCACTCTGTTTCAGCTCAGACATCTGCCGTGGCAGTTGTCCAAAGTTTCAGATACCCTATGAGATGTGTCACAGTTTTACACTACATGCTGGGACCCTTCGCGGCATTCTAAATGAACTGGAAGACGAATCGGGCAATGGACGGACACACAAAGTCACACACTATTTGACCCCAACAGTTACATTGCACTTCTCTGGATTTGGACAGATATGACAAATCGGAGACTCACAAACCCTAACGTGCTATATCGCTTCTGCTCTGTGCCTTTCACTGACATTCCCTGAACACTTTCGCTGAACATTAGCCAAAGCAATGCGCGGCCAAACCACCGTGAGGTGTTCGTGCTACCACCTTCTTGCTACACTGTACTGAATTTGTTGAGGGGTAGAGGGTGTCATACAGTCCAGCAAATTAAAGAGCGAATGAAATTAAAATTCATTTATCCAGAGAGATTCTTCATAGAAATCAATTTCTCTCTCATTGCAGAACGTACATGCATGTGAACGAATACAAAAGCATTCTTGGTTTAGACAGCACCACTCACCTGAACGTATACTTTGCATCATGGACAGCACAAAGACTGCAAGGAATTGCTACATTTCCTTGGGAAAAGACGGTTTTTGATGTTTTAGGTAGGTGTCCAGCAAACAATATGACTGTATGTATGACTGTATGTTCGTATGTTCGTATGTATGTATGTATGTATGTATGTATGTATGTATGTATGTATGTATGTATGTATGTATGTATGTATGTATGTATGTATGTGTCTGTCTGTGTCTGTGTGTCTGTGTCTGTCTGTCTGTCTGTCTGTCTGTCTGTCTATCTATCTATCTATCTATCTATCGCATCTATCTATCTATCTATCTATCTATCTAATAGTATCTATCTGTCTATCTATCTATCTATCTATCATCTATCTATCTATCTATCTATCTATCTATCTATCTATCTATCTATCTATCTATCTATATATCTATGTATCTATGTACATGTATGTACCTAGGTATGTAGGTAAACGTAGTTAGGTAGGTATACGTATGTAGGTAGGTAATCTGGAAGGCATCCATGCAGCTATGCATGCAGGTAGGTCGGTAGGTAAGAACTATTGCGCAGCGTCATTGAAAATGTGGTCTTTTGTTCCGTACAGGTGGCGTGGTATTGCAACCTAGCCACTATGGCAAGCCGGGCAAGGTGGATTCCACCATCCATGAGTTCGGCCACGTCCTTGGATTGTGGCACGTACACCATGGCATATCGGAGATGGAATGCAACGATGAATGCCTTGAACTGCATCCTTCCTTGGAATTGGGAGACATGGTCGAGGACACGGCACCTACACCATTCAACACCTACTGTAGAGACCCCGAGCCGTGTGAATATGATAAATGTGGTTTAGAGACTGTATATAGAAATACACCGTACACAAATTACATGAGTTATGCGGGTAAGAAAAATACACATACTGCCTCTCGTAATTGGAAAGACTTAATTCACGTCCCCTTCTACTAAATAACTGAAATTTTCACGACGCGCAATTCAGTTCGCAATGTTCAGTTCCAAACTATGTGTAAACTATGTAGACTTTGTAAAAACAAAAGTCTTCGTTTATAGAGTCAGCCGATGGCGCAATTCATTCACCTTTGTCTTTCTTCATATCAGATTATTACCTGAACGAAGTCCTTCTGAGCGATTCAGTGCCGGACAGTGTGATGAATTTTTTTTGTATCGTTTCAGACGACGATTGTACAAACTCATTTACACCGCAACAGGGCGCCCGGATGCACTGCTATATCGACTTGATGTATAAACCTTGGGAGAACGACAGGGCACCCTCTTCAGTCCCAATGGCGCCAACCATCATCTCCGTCCACAAACCGTCGTCAACTATTGTACTCGCGTGGGTACCACCATTGAGTGGGAATCTGGGAGGACCAGACAGCGATTGCAACCAGTGCCTAAACGATAATACCCTCCAGCAGTATGCTAGCACGGCATATTCACCAAATCCTTCCCGTGATCAAGGGTTTTGGGACCCAAAGCAGGCACTCGGTAAGTTATCATTGTGCCATTTTCTGACCCTAAAGAGTCCATGGTGTATATTGTATGCTTTGCATTATGCCAAGCACATACAGAAATGTTATCTTCCAACAACAGTGTACCAAAGTCACGGGGAAGTTGTTTCCAAATGTACTGTCCACCGCCAGATTGTGTTACCTAAATTTCCATATAATCTCTCCAATATCAGAAAATTTGAATTGTAACATAGCGCACCTTCGCTCGCCTCATTCGGTTGCACACGAAGCGTGAATCTACTACAACCTGTGTTAGGTTCACGGTTGTGACATACAATCGATCGCTTTCTTCTTTCAGGCCCACCTGATGCTGAAAGCTGTGATGCCAGCACAAAAGCGTGGATGCCGGACCCAGTCGATGGTGTTTGCGACGACTGTTACATTGAACTTGGCTTCAACATCCCCGTCATACCGGTACAGCTTTCGCTCTGGGTCGCCTGGTATCCGACAAATGGCGTGAAGGACGTGGTGCTAGTGTTCACCGACGGATTGGAAAAATCTCTCGGCGAGATCGACGTCTACTGCGACATGCCGTACACGACACGACTGAACGTCAATAAGCGGGTATCAAAAGTCCGCGTGCACATCAAGAAGCCGTTCGTCAGCATCGATGCGGTGCAGATCACATCCGAACCGAACAATCCTGTCTGCCAGCCATGCGAACCACTGAAGTATACAGTGCACCGTACACCAGCTTTTCCATCAGGTGAAAACACAGTAACCGTTGAGACGCCGAGATACGCGGACAGGTATGTTTTCAGAGAAATAAATGTACTTTTCATCTTACCTGTATTTCACAGAAAAACCAAGCTTTCAGGAACTTGTTTGAAGATTGTAAGAAATAGGTTATGGGCCTACTTACTATTTCGTCTGCAAGAAAGCCAGGTATGCTGTTTTCTGTGTAAAGTTTAGCGAAGATAACAGTGAAAAAGTTGGGATTTAAAACTAGATTAAGTCCCAAAGGATTTGATTTATGCTATGAAATAGACAGTTGAAGGTTCTGGAACAAAGACGGTAGGCCCATACTCATGTTGACTTGCGCAGCAGCATACGTCTGTACCCCGAGGGACTGCGAGTCACCCCCCAAACAGTCTGTTTTGGGGGTCGCCTCACAGGAAAGACGTCTGCTGTTGCTCTAATGGCCAGTCAATATGTGTTTTATAACACAACTCAACCACAGTCATGCATAAGATCGTTCCATACACAAAACTTAAGCTTACCGAACGTGACATGTTTGAGTGGTTCGGCAAGAAAATGTGTTCCCCGACATCGTCGCAATACTTCTGCAAAACGTTCAACGCACCTTTGATTATCGTTTCCATCCGCTTCGAGTTCTTGTTGGAAACCAGAGCGTTCAGTTCTTCTTCAGAAAGTAGGATAAACCAAGAAAATTCTCGACTATCGTTTCGCTCGGCCGCAGACGACATCTTTGTTCATATTCCAGTTCGCGCATGCGTAAATGTCGTTTTTGACGTCAGCGGGCATCACTTTTCGGAACCTATGCCTGGCAGGCAACAGTTCCAACAAATAATGCCTGATAACATCGCTTACGTGGATCAGCAACAAAAAAGAAAGCATCCCTCGTGACTCTCAGTTGACGAATTAGAAGACAGACTGCGGATTATGCGTGTTATAATTATAAATTTGCTCACCAAGTTCGCTGTAAACATGTCCACACACACACCATTTACAACAATTCATAACAATCGGTTCGGGCTTCCCCCATGACGGTGAAAGGGTTAAACTGATTTGTGGGATTCGCACTTGGTCTACTGTCTAGTTACACATTCTAGTGGTATATAGGTATAATCATCTTAATGAACAAAGTAGAACATCAACAACACTGAAATGCAGATATTACTAACACAATTGGAACTAATTTCGGAGAATTGGATCTTCATATTATTCAAATTTCTTAAAAGTGTTAGGTGCCCTGTGGTTGAATGTTGCAATATTACAAATTACTCATAAAACAAGTGTTTAACTTAAAAAGAAAAGCAGATGAGCTTATTTTTGCAGTTTAAGCGGACATTACTTCACTATCCAATTATCCCAAATTAGTTCCAATCGTGTTAACCATAATAAGAAATCACAAAGAATCATTTATCGCATTTATGCACAGCAATTATGCATGGTTGACTATTCTGGCATTCCTGTTGTAAAGTGTTCAATGTACTCTTCGTTTCTAGTGAACATCACTTTTGTTTCACTTTACAGCGATGTGGTTCCCGGTCCACAATACGTATACCGTATAGAAGCAGTGCAGGGTTCAAAGAGCAGTGACCTATCACCTCCTCTCGTCTACCAACACGGTCACACATTCTGTGGTGATGGCATCATTGAAAGGTAATGAAATTTCATCAATGGAAAACAAAAAAAATCAGTGACACACTTTGCAAATGAAGACGCCAGTAATCTTAAAGCAGTCCGCACCTCGAAAGAGAAAAACTTTGGCTTACGCTTTCCTCAATTAATGTTTCAGCATTTTTTTGCCAAACCAAGAATAAAAATCAGGGTGAATATGAAAAGTTAGTTACTAGAGAAAAAAATTACTAGACACTAACAGATATTCGAAATTCAAAATGGCCGCCACCCCTGTGTTAACTCTATGGGGAAAACTAAAATTTTCAATTTTTAAAAATATAAGACGATGAAAGCTGTTCTCACTCCAGGGGCTTTAAAATGAGCCCCCAAAAGTGGTAGATCAGAAAGGAGTTGTAGACATTTGAAAGCCCGAATATCTGTCCCCGAGGTGCATTCGATCTCAAGAAGAAAACACTTCCTTTTATATTTTTTTAATTTCCAGAACAAATTTTATTTACAACTTTAGGAACTATCTTTAACTTGTACTTTCCAATATTTCTGTCTTTTATGGATAATACCATGCCTTGTGTAACACCCTTAATCATGTCAAATGTCTAGTTTTCACTTTGTTGACAAAGTCTGTTTCTGCACAGTGTCAAAATGACATCGTTGAAAACTTAATTTAAGACCAGATTAGAATTCATTCGTAACGAATAATAACATTGAATGTTATCCACAGGGCATGATTTTTGGTACACTAATGCTTTGTATTTCAACATACTTCAGACTAAAGAGATGAACTGAAAAATGTAATCGTCACACAGAGCAAAAACAATGACTAAAATATTAATAGTTGCAGTATTGTCTCTTAAAGTTTGAAAATGTGCAAAACTAATGACGTGTGTCTTCAGTGGTGACTGTACTTTTCAAGGCAGGGGCCACTAGACAAAAAATAACATTTGACTTTGTTTTGATATGCCATCTTTCATAATTTTTTCTGTGTTTTCTTTGACATAACAGATCCATTGGTGAAGAATGTGACGATGGTAATGCAGTTGATGGAGATGGATGTAGTCTGAAATGCCACAAGGATGAATTCTTTCATTGTGAAGGTGCGTGATTAATATCTTGTCATTCTGTCAATTGCACTATTTACGTGGTGATGTAATGGTTAATGGCTATGCTGTATTTTTGAAGCTAACAGATCAATAAACCATCTTCATCAGCGAGTGCATACTCAGTGAGGAAGAATATGCGACGATGGCTATGCAGTTGATGGAGATGGTTATCTGAGTTGCTTGGCAGACATTTTTATTATCGATGCTCACCGATTTTTAATCGAAGTTATTGTTTTGACAATTGTATCAGATGATCCTTGAAGGGAACTGAGTCTCACCTGCGACTATTAAATGTTTTACAATAAATGTGGTACACCATGCGTAAAAGTTTACATCACACAAAAGTTTAATAACTTTAGTTATGACCCTATATTTTGAGATTATTACAAAAGAAAAATGGAAATAGTTTTCATTTTCCATCCTCGACCAAATAGATGGCCCAAAGTGACCAAAATCATAGTGGTTTAAACTGGAAAGCTCAGGATTTTGTCAACTTAACACGTTTGTTTATGAGAATGTTCCTTTTAAAAATGTCAGGAGAGCCGAGCCTGTGCTACCGTTACGATGGTGACGGCATCTGTGAAGAATTTGAAAGACATTTCAGTATCCGAGACTGTGGTTTTTACACGCCACCTGGCTACTCTGACCAATGGGCATCCACAGCACTGGCCAATCCGGAATATCAAACAGATGAGTGTCCGGAAAGTGTTGTGATTGGTCAACCAGCACATACACAGGTGAGTTTATTACCCGTAATGTTGGTACTGTGGATATTCTTTCTGTCGAGTGGTTTACGGATTATAGACCTGTCATAAGGAAGGACTTTGAAGATTACATTACTTTGCCAGCATTAGATTCAATGATTACCAGGCATTGAGGTCCAGTTTGTGACAGAAAATATAGAATTGGGCCAAGTAACCAAGGTGATGAAAGGGATGATAGACATAGACAAAGACGCAAAAAGATTGACAGAGACATTGACAAATAGAAGCGATGTAGCGACAGAAGTGGACTCGAGCCTAGGAATCTGCGCCTGTACTTGTTTTCGGTCTCCAGTTGTTGCTGCTTTTTCACATGTCACTGACTCGCAGTTTTGTTGTGTAAGATTTCAGAAATAGTTGGACATTGCATGATATTGGAAAAAGAGAGACATAGATGCTGACTTGAATTGGAAAAAAAATTGAAAGAAATCATAAAAATCTTCGCTATGGGTGTAATTGTTGCGCTGTCAGTAATTTATACAAAGAAAGCTCAGAAATCAGCCGTGATTTTTTTCAGAAATGCGGATTGGACAATGACCCAACCACATCATGGCATCCCTGCAACCCGGATCTGCATGATGAAGATTACTGGCTTAGGGTGAGTATGCAGTAAGACAGGTGACAGAACACATAGTGACTACTAGTGCATCTATAAACTTTTTATGGGTTATACAAACAATGTGCCAGACCGATATCTGGATATTTTCTGTCATTTTAGGGTATGATGTGCTCGTACATCTAACAAAAGTAAATGTTAGTTAAGAATTTGCTTTACATATTGTGTGATTTCGTCTTACAGGTTGGTTTCAGAAAGCCAGTCATCGCAACATCCATCATTATATACCTTGCATCAGACGGTATCGATGCTTTAAAGTTGAGTCCAGAAGCCAAGTCCATATCTGTGGCGTTGCTGGACACATCTGGTGAGAGCCACCCTCTGAGCAGCAAGGAGATCTTCATCTACTGCAGGGACAATCCCATCCAAATCAACGTTCTGCACGATCTCAGCAAGCCATTCTACATGACTGAGGCGGCCATCATCAAGTTCAAGTCGCCCCATGTAAAGATCTCTGCAGTGGCACTGAGGTCTCACAACGGACTTGACCCGATCACGATAAGCCAGTGTGGCCGTGACGAGGTTTACAATCCGTACACCAGGCAATGTTCAGCGTATCAGTGCAAGAAGCCGGCTTGCGCCAAACTGAATATCAAACACGCTGACCTTGAGTGTTACCCTGACAACAACTTCGAAGAAGGGGATATGTGCGAGGTGAAGTGCCATGTTGGCTATGTACCATCAGCGAAACAAGAGGTAATGCTACATTTTCAAAACT
Source organism: Ptychodera flava (assembly GCA_001465055.1). Taxonomy (NCBI): domain Eukaryota; kingdom Metazoa; phylum Hemichordata; class Enteropneusta; family Ptychoderidae; genus Ptychodera; species Ptychodera flava. The sequence continues at coordinate 143,744 of LD343651.1, read as the reverse complement.
TTCGACTATGATAACTGCAAGTTTAACTTAACCTTCCTGACATGTTGTTTACGATGGGACATACGAAAGTTCATAGCTATTTTTGTAAGGTAAATAAAGCCTTCTTTTAAATCGTATCCTCTTTGGGATCTCGATGTATAAATACAACAAAGGTTCAACAACTAGTAAGAACAGACCAAAACGATAACAGCAACAAAATAAAGGAAGAGAGAATTTGTATTTAAAGTCGTGACAGTTGTGAACTTTAGAGATGGTCATTAAGAAGATATTCTATTACAAGCCAGCCACTCATATGTAAAAAGTTTAACCGTTACGTCGATTACTATTAGAAGCAACACACAGCATTCAGGCAGATATAATCTCGGAAAATGTACCCATGTATCACAAATATTATTGTCATAATGCCATCTGTTAACACTGAGCGCATTATCCCATTTTATAATTATAACAAAGTAATATCGACCTATATTGCCGTTGAACATGTAAATATACAGAAAGCTGCGTGCTGTTGTATCACAGGCAGTTACGTGGAGGATGTCAACATCGTATACTTTTCTGCATATCATTTGTTCCGTATGCTTTACTACCAAGTTTGCACATTAGTAATGACCTCAAAACGCCTGCTCATTAATCAATGTGTCTGCATTATGTTTCCTTTTCTTCAGGTGATGTGTATTGATGGACAGTGGGAGGGTTTGTCAACTTTGGGGTGTTTTCCCATTGACTGTAAAATGCCGGTCATCACAAACGCCGAAGTAGTCTGCTCACTGGGAACAACCTATGGCAAAGAGTGCACATTCAAATGCATAGCACCGGCTAAATTACAGGGTAGGTGCCACTATGCTATTGCTAATAATTTAACTATAATGAAATGGTTATATGTAATTGGGGGATTCTAACGACAAAATGAATACAGTGTGAATAGGGTCATACCAGACTCACTATTAGACGATGGTGAATACAAAATCAGGCATGACCAAGGAACCAGACTCACAATTGAATGAGTGTGACTTCAAGACTTGAATGTAATGTTGGGTCCCTGAGTGAAAGCATTAATGTATGATCGTGAACTGACTTGCCCATATGTAAATTATAGACACTAGATTACCAAATATATATGTGAATTTAACTGTGCTTTTTCACTACGTGTATGTCAATTACTTTTTGTAATCATTGAAGATGCAAATAGATATAAAATCGGCTGAGAAATAGCAGGGTCGCTTTAACTTTCACTTTCAGGCACTGACAACAAGCTTGTGTGCCAGGCAGATGGGCTGTACAGTCTACCGGAATCCTTCTGCCAGCTGGTTTGCGACAAGCCAGATGTTCCACCGAACTCTGTCCTCGTCTCACAGAAGTGTCAGCAAGGTGGTTTGAATATCGGGGAGACTTGTAAAATCCGCTGTAAAGTGGGATATTACGTGAAGGGCCTGGCAAAGAGAAAGTAAGAGAATGTCTAATGCATAAATTTAGTGACTTTCACATCCCACTGGTACCATAAAAAAAAGGTCAATGAATAATTTTGGTTGACTAAAAAAATATATTGCATCTTTGCTTCGCTTTTGTTGTTTGCCAAATTTTTTTGAGAGAGTGGCGATATCATGGATCACCAGATTCAGTCATTCACTTCCACTCTTGCTCCTACTCTATAAGACGAATGTGTGTCTACATTCAGGACATTGGAGGAGTGATACAATAAATCTGTAAACGCCCTACAGGATACATGATTAGTATTTGGTTTAATCATAAATAGTAGAGAGGGGATACTACCTATGGTTTAATCTGGGTACGTTTCTTTTCAGTGGTGTACTCTATACTTATTAATAATATTCATATCAACTGAGACTGGACAGGAAAGTAAAGTGACGCTCTTAGTAACTTTTTGACTAGTCTTTTAGCTGTTGTGGCAAGTTTATTTACTGTGTTATGTTCCTTTTTTATTGTTTATTCTTTTCTATATGTGATGCAACAATTTGTATTTTTAATACTTATTGTGCCTTTATCCTGAATTAAACTAATGTATGTTAAACGTAAAGCTATTATTACATATTAAAAAGGCACATGAAATGGTCTTTCCTCGAGATTTCATGTCCACTGGATTAACTTTATGGCAGGTATTCATTGTGGTGTTTTGACCAATAAGTTCATATGGCCAGCAAAATCTGCCATTCATAGTTGACACTTCTGATCGATCGGTTTTTTCCAATGAAAGACATGCATGCTACGGCATTGGCCCGCTAAGCAGGAGATAGTGGACCTGATTAATATTCAAAGTAGGGATAGAGGACCATAAACGATATGAGGTGCTGTAGTCAGTACCAACCAATGTAGTCCCTCAAATATGGATCTCTTTGACGAAAGAAGCCTTTGGACTTTAAAAATTATAGAATTTTTCAGATTATGTTTCCAGACAGATCCCCGGATTTACAGACCTTAACAATGTTAATTAAACGCCCTTCTAATGTAGTATCTAATATGTCTCATTTCAAGCGTTAAATTTTGTTCAAAGGCACTTTGTAAAGTGTAGCTACATACCCTATCATTTAATGTTTATTCTTTCAGGAGATCATTTCGTATGAGTTGTGAAGAGACTGCTGAGTGGCAGGGTAGCACATGCGAGCGTGTCACGTGTGATCCACCCACTCCTTTGTACCTCGGCATGTACAATTGCACAGACAAGTTCTACTATGGAAGTGAATGTAGACTTAGATGCCCCGGGGAAAACGACAGGGTGAGATACGCTTTCTTTTCACTCACTGTGGTGTGGTGTGTCATCTGGTCATCTTTTTCAGCGCACTTCAGTGAATAAGATATGCTGTAAACTCACAGTTTGGTAAATATTGAACGTGTCATTTACAGTATGATCTGTCTTACTTTTGATGAAAAAAAGGAGATTTACATTTCTAGTTTGATGACATAAACGTAAAGTGCCATTTACCTATGGTAACTCGTAACCCTTATCTTGTAAGGCATATCGCTTCCCAATCATCGCTTACAGTTATGAGCTGATAGTGGGCCATGGACTCGACTAGTCCTTGTGGACTATTTCTATGGTCCAAACCAGATAAAGTCATACTTTCACTGTAATATTTTTCTTGTAATTGTACCTTTATCTGGTTAAATAAACAATTCATTCATTTGCCAAATAATTAGAATGCGGTATTATGCCAAACCCAATACACGCTACTGGGCATAGTATATTATAGCAGATTTAGTCAAGTGCTTTAAAATATTCAACTTTTTCTGAAAAATACTGTTTTTAACCAATTTGACCTTATGATGACATATGAACTTGGCAGGATAAAAGTAAATGAAGATCACTAAAGGACTGGTATAAAAAAGCTAACCTCAAACATTTTTTAAAAAAGAGCTAAGTACATTTATTTTTACAGTTCCACTTACATACTGTTTTTCTTTTAAATTTCGATTTGATCTGATTTTGCGTGGTCTGATTTCATTACAGAATTCAAACAGCATCGTCTGTGGCCGTGATGGTACCTGGGAGGGAAGTTTTAAAAGATGCAGGCAGCTGACTGGACAGTGTCCGTCACCGCCTTCAAGCAAACTTGTAGAATTCAAATGTAAAGATAATTCAATAGGTAAGTCCTACAATCACTTGCAATCCGAAATAATAACATTGTCAATCAAATATCTGATTCTGCAATAGTCATCATGTTCATGTTGCACTATTTTCAGTTTCAGAAATATATTAAATATCCTGCGTAGTTCATATGCCATCATTAGGTCAGCGAGTCATTCCATTTCGCATATGTTGCACTTCAACAAAGACTCGGGCATTTGAAGGTCACTGAAAACACAGATTCTGTAAACATGATTTTTACTTACTGAACCTGCAACAACATACCATGCCAAGAAAGTTTTGGCTAAATGCCGATTTTAACTGACTCGGCAGATTGGGAAATGAAACTGCCTGGCCGGATAACGGTCAATCTTATCATGCACATCATAATTCAAGTGTCCGATACTAAGGTACAGATGTGAAACATTGCAAGTTTTAAAAACAGTGAAGGCAATTTTAACACGTTTGCAAATCTCGCTACTTGTAAAATGTTTTAAAAGTACATTACCATCCTTCATCAAAACATATTTTTAGGTTTGATCTTTGAGGTGTTGGCTACTAAGTGCTTAAAAGGAGTGTTTTCTATGATGCTGGGCGATATACTGTGTATGTTATGTGCACTTTTTGGAAATTATGTACACATTCATTTTTCTTCAGTAATATGAAATTCCAAACTAATTCTGTTTGAAAGGTGATACTTGTACAGTGAGATGCCTGGCGGGAGACAACCCTGTCATCATGGACGTGAATGCCAAGAATGGCGTCATCAACGTCGATGAGATCATGTGTACCGCCCAGAAAAAATGGTACCCAGAGCCAATGGCCTTCAAGTGCGTTGAACACTGTAGCAGGGTAAGTGATTTCCAGTGCAAAATGGAACTTGTTGAAAATTAGGAAATGACGTACAGAATCACTATCAAACCATGGGACAGGGCCAAGCCACATTCATGAAACGACTGATAAGTGAACCACAGGTTGTTTACATGTTTTGGTAAATTGACTCATTGATGCCTGAGTGTTTTATTTCTGACAAAACAGCCTCATTATTGACTATTCGCACTCTCTGACTCTTTCTTGCAGCGGTTCATTCAAGATGGCTTCTGTGATGCAGAAAACAATCGGGCCTACTGTGACTGGGATGGCGGTGACTGCTGCGCCTCCACAGCCGGCAAAGAAGTCACTCCATTCCCGGAAGACTGTACAACTGCTTGCCAGTGTTATGATCCCAACGCTATAGAAAATCGAGACAAGCGATTAGAAGCAAAGAAACGAGACAACCTGACATGATAAATATGTTGGCAAAAAGCCCAAGCGAAATTTCTGCAGGTATAGATTAACTGACAAAAACTAGTTTTCGACTAGTTTGTAAAAGAACGAGGAGGCATATTTGCTTTGTCCATCAGAGATGTTGATTTTCACTCACGCAAGATATCTTGTCGTATTTGTGTGTTTCGTATAGTCACAACATAGTTTGAATAGGATCTTTTATCATAAATAAGTATCCTCATTGTGTCAGTATAAATAGTTTTCCTTGGGTCTCAAACCATGGTCTTCACTTCGTGTCTGTGCTAAATCTAAAAGTACTTGTGAAATAATACAGGAATCGCCTGTATGTTTGCATTTGCTCTCATGAACGTCCACGGGCGAACTCTGCACACAGCAAGATTTGCCAAAAACCAGGCTGATCCACGGAAATATGCACCTCACAGCAAAGTGTGGTACAACCCGTTCTTTTCAACATTCTGCAGTGGTATCACAGGGTTGTTGCATGGCTTGGGGTTAGCTGGATGTTAGTATCATCATTGTGCTTTATTTATGCAAGTGTGTAGGATCTTTGACGGGGACCACGTTTCTTACGATACTCTCATCTATAAAGTTTAACTCAGTGACAATGGTGTCACATTTTCAGTGCAAATGCAACCCTTTATATCCCATGCACACGTTTAATTTAGTTTGTTTAAATTTAAATCAAAACTAGGCCAATCCAATGTTTTTTCTTACTCTGAGTAGTTTAAATACAAAATCCAGCTATTAGTTTTGTCTGGCATATGCAAATTCAGTGTTGTCACATTTCAGCCCAAACCAGGGACAATCCTGTGCTTTGAATTGTCTTATCACAATAGCTACAAAATCAATGCAAACCAATTCAATCCGAAACACTCTGCTTGAAAAAGAAGACGATTGCGTGAAAATGACAGTCGTTTGGGGCAAATTTGATAAACTCATTCCATAAGCTTAATGTTTATACAAGTCTATACATAATTATATATTCGTGAAGATGTTATATTTCTAGACATGCACAGCTTCGAATTTATGTAATTATTCATATTTTATATTTCGGTAGATGATAGACTCTACATTTTTGTATATTATTCCTTTTAAGGTTTTGAATCTTGAATTTTTAATTCTTGTACCACATGGAGATCTAGCTACTGCCAAAATGTATGGAACAGATACATCTCTGCTTCGTAATCAAAGATTCATTGTTTCTAGCGAGTCAATTATTTAAAACATGTAGGGATGACAGAAAGTTTTACAATATCAGTTTTGATCAGTTTTTTGGCGGTAATCTCTGCAGAACGATTTCCCTTTTCTGTCAAATCCTGTAAATTTGACAATGCCTATATCAGATTGTTTTCTGCGCAAATATGACGCATTTAAAGTTTGCAGGATTATTTCTCTTGAGTCCGTGGCCCATGACATTGAAGTATACTCTTCCAGATTACGTAACTTATCCATCAAATGTCCAAAAATCATGTAAAATATACAATGCATACTTCACGATACAACAGAGCTCATCCTACAAGCCGATGTCGACACACAGGTGTAAACAATAGAATCTCTAATTTCCCAACTTAGAGGGCGCAAGTCCCCAAAAGTTTTACAGGACTCGGAAAGTCCTAGACTTTCACCGTAACAGTTGTCAGCTGGACAGTGAACTGCAATTATTCAAGGGGAGGGGATTAAACAGAATAAGTTAAGGGTAAAGAGAAATAAGGACACCAGCGGCATCATTTCTGTTATCTCAGTCAACAATACAAAATAAAATAGTTCAGTATTTAAATTCTTTAATGGAACAAAAATCATCTTATAACGATGCAAGGGTAACAGTTGTAGCACACGGTGTATCATGATATTACAAATCAGATGTTTCCATACATCGATTTTCATTCTTTTCTTTTTAGGCACATGTCTTTTGCATGCCACATATCATTGACCAGGTTTACGCATTCATAGCGCAAAGTACAAAGTATGCAATTGTATTTCGTGTTTGTAGGTTTTTATTGAGATTGTTCAAATATTGATTGTTATAGAGATTGTTCAAACGTTGATTGTCATAGAGATTGTTCAAATATTGACGGAAAGAAAGCAACTTGCAATGCAAACCAGTGTACTCCAATAACTAATGTCAGGGCAATATATATGTCTTCATATTTCAAACCAACGAGAGTATGTAATCGTATTTGAATTTTAGTCTGTCCAAGAGCAATTACAGTCGTAGACACACAAGAAGCAACTTCCAATGCAACCTGTTTTTCTGAAAGTTCAAAGGGCACACATCCTGGTATTCAATATATCATATATTTTCCAATGGACGACATCGAAGGAGCTATGCAGGCTGTATTTTTGTATGGTGGTCGCAGTCTTTGAGATAACTTCCATCTATAGGGAAAGAAATCGTTAACTTCAAAGTACAACGTGTGGGTATAGCCACTTGTAATTTCAGAACCACATGCCAGCTGGTCGGAGTGGAATGATCCGCAGTGCATCGTGGTGTTTTAGCAAGCCACAGTATTTACATTCTTGCTGTATAGGTTCACAGATTGCTAAAATATTAAAGCATAAAAGAAACAGACAAATCACAGGTATTCTCACGAGACTTCCGTAGATAGGCTCTGTAAGTTTGTAATACTGCAGAGCACTTTCAGATCAGGAATAGGTCAAAATGACGAACCAAATTGTGAAGATTCGACTGATGGTTGTATCAGAAGGAAGAGTTAGTGGCATATTGGCTGTGAAAGGGTTAAAACGTAACTAGTGTACTTTGTTGTGTCTGGTAGGTGAGTGTATAAAATTTCGACAAAAATTTATATCCAAAGTACTATATATCGGCCTAACACGTAATTGAATGCCTGCATTCTCCTTCATCTTAAACCGAATGTAAACTGTGTGATTCCTTTGAAAAATATTCATGGGATAAAACATTTCACAGGGAATAAATACGTTGATGTAAAACATAGTATTTCTGAGGAAAAAAATATAATTGGATTTAAGAATACTGAAATATCAACTATCAATGCAAAAGTTCAAAAGAGCACTCTGATAATTTTTCAACCTTTTAGAATTTTGGGTAGGAAATTATTACTTGTTTCTTATGTCTCTCTCCTCCCTTGAAAAAAGCTGAAATATTTCCCTCGAATATTGTAATTTCTGAATATTATATTTAGCTTCTTCCTCTTATGTAATGTTATAACATATAATAAAGATAAATATATATATGTACATCCAAACCTAGTCAACGTTTTCTTTGGATCGACTTAATATATCTTGAAAGATTCTATATGCATACATGCATACATACATACATACATACATACATACATACATGCATGCATGCATGCATGTATACATACATACATACATACATACATACATACGCACGCACGCACGCACGCACGCGCGCGCGCGCGCACACACACACACACACACACACACACACATACATACATACATACATACATACATACATACATACATACATACATACATACATACATACATACATACACTTACACACGTGTATACACACCATTGTACTATAGTTCTAGGTGGTGTTGCAATGCGATAAAGCAATAACCCCCGCCGCAGGAGGGTATACACGAGATTTTGGTACAATGCGCGATATATAGCACGAGCCGACAGGCGAGTGCTATATGGAGCGAATTGTACCAAAATCGAGTGTATACCCGACTGCGAAGGGGGTTATGGCTATTATATTATATCAACTTGTGTGTTTTTGTTGTCTTGTTTGGATATTTTCGTCACTTTTAAGCCCAAAATGCAGAAAACGGACATAGAAATCGAACGCCGGAAATTCAGCGCCCGAGATCGAGCATTTTTAT
>LD343651.1:110001-123159 GCA_001465055.1 Ptychodera flava | reverse complement strand
ATCGGATTCTTCGCTCCCCATCATTTTCTCCGGTGCTGTCTCGGAGTGCTGCATCCAACAGTGACATCCTCAGATAACTGCAATCGTAATTAAAGATGCAGTCATCTTCAGATTTCTTCTTGGATGTGTTTGTGTCCTCATTTGGCCTTGTAGTTGTTCCATTCACTGGCTCACAGTTGCACCTCCTTTCTAGAAGAAATATGTGTTTCTTGTAAGAAAACTACATTATACTTGAGGTCGTCTCTAAGAAACTGAAACATATTACTACGTTTACTAGCATTCTGTAGTCCATTTACATTAAGTGAACAAATAAAAACCATAAGGAGCGAGGAAAGGACAAAACGTACCATAAGTAAGAATAAAAAAAATGCAACCCTTTCTCAGACACAAAGGATGGATGGGCCTTACATAAGTGGTCCAGCCAAACAGATGGGTTACCGAGTTTCTTACATGTCTGGTTTACTACCCAAGCAAGAAGAATTTTGGTTAGTTTAAATGCTTGTCTCTACAATGGTTAACTGCAGCTTCCCATCCAACAAGTTCTGAATCGCATTGCCTACCTGATATTGAAAAACAAGAAATGACCATAGACTTTAAATCATGGAGTTTGAAATTGTGCATTTTGTCAGTAACCTTGCGAGCATTCGACTTTCCGGTGGAGCCTGAGGGACTCTTGGCCGATGGGTAGACAGGGTGTGGTGAAATAATCCCTTTGTCAAAGCTACTTTCGTCAATAACGAGTCTATCGCTTGAGGCGTTTAGTGTCGTCGTCCGAGGAAACAGTCAGGGGCAGGGCGTTTTGTTTGCAACGAGCTAGAACCAGCTTCCATGTGAACTATTTTGTCACCGCTATACAGTGTTGTCAGGTTCTGTGTCCGACACCTGGCTTGAGGTGGGCGAGCCAGTGTTCGGACTATAATCTAAATCACTTACATCTTCAACTTCTGCCCTTTCTCTTTGACCAGGTGTGACCTGAGTATCCACTGAGTCTGTTGCAATGTCATCTGGGTCACCCGGTGACGTGGCAGGTTCCACGTCCTCATCCGGATCTGTGCCTGAATCTAATTTATGCCCCTCAGAATCAACTTTATCAATACTACATTCCATATCACTTCCAATCACCTGGTCGTCATTTTTTTCATCAGAACCTACTTTTTCTGTTCCACCTTCCTCCGCAGCCACCTGGGATGGCATGTCTCCACGAGGAGCCTCAGGTGGCTGAGAGGCCACGGATGTCCATGACTTGGACATCGAAACTTTACTGGCGAATGATAAAGTACAGTTTCTATAAACGTGGCCCGTTTCTCTACAAATGGTACACTTTATACTGTTCTTAAAATTCACGGCCGAATGTCCCATCTCCAAACACTTGAAACATTTCGTTTCCCTACAATCCTTGCTCGTATGACCGAATCTGCCGCATTTGAAGCAGGTTTTGGGTTGTCCCGCGTAGGACAACCCCACATTCCCATTGCCAATTCTTAACACAGAAGGTATATTCTTACTTAGCTTCATGCGATATTGTCTGATGCCCTTGTACACTTGCGGATGATCCGCATATACGCATTTTCTAGAGGCTTGTACCTCCCCATATTGGCTCAAAACATGACGGACATAATTGTCGTCGAATTCATGGTCAATGTATAATGCTGTGACAATAGTAGTATCCTCATAAGCATGTATGCTAACACCTTCACAACCTGTCAATTTTTGCGCAAACATACGCTTCAAAAACTGTTGCCGAAAGGTGATGTCGAACTTATTGCCAGGAAGCCACTGAACGGCTTCCAAATGAGACTCAACCTCCATTCCCACATCTCTCAATTTCTTAAAAACCTCCTTGACTTCAACGGAAACTTCGAAAGATAAAAGCCAAGTTCTAACTTTATGAGGTGCGGGCCTCGGGCCAAACATCTCATAAAAAGAAAAATAAACTAAAACCCAATTAATCACGAAAGGGAGGGAAAAGACGTACCCCCTTTCAACGGGCCACACGTGTGAGATGTAATCTGAGTGTCCTGTAAGTCCGTTGCATCGTTGTCCAGGTCGTTCATCCTCATCTGTCTGGTTCTATCCCAAAATCTATAGCATCAACTTCAGAATTTACTTCATTGTCATTAACACATTCCATGTCCCTTTCCAAAGATTCATTAGCTTGGTCATGATTTTTGTCAGTGGAACCTACTGGTTCTGCACCGCCTTCCTCCGGAGGCCCTGAAGGTGGCACGTCGATCTCCGCGAGGAGCAGAAGGTGGCACAGTACTGAAGAAATTCCATAATTCATCATAATTTGTACACACGGAAACACCTCAGTGAAACCTACTGTGTCTCCCATGTGTAGACAAATTCACAGACTAGATTTTTAAATTCTGAAGTCGTATTTTTAAGGACACGATTCTTCTCAATTCCCTTTCTAAATGATTTAGAAAAGTATGCTCGATTGAGAGAGGAGATAGCATTTTTGTAAAATTTTCCACTGATTGTGTCCTCAACTATACAGAATAATGTAATGAAAAGTCGGTGACTAGTTGCACCTGCTTTATGAAACAAAAGGATATTGATTTTTTTCCAAACAGAAAGACAAAAGAAATTTGCATGCTAAGTTTCCTCAGAGAATGACCCCTTCAGTTTGTCATAACTTGTTACCTAAAAGTATGGCATTTGTAGTACCTGCAGAATGTGACTTTTACGGATATTTAATGGTTTCTTTGAAATTTATTCTGAAATATCTAATCGTACTTTCAATAGATATAATTAATCGAGTATCTAGAGGTTTTATATTATTGCTATCAGGCAGTACTGAAAAAGTTATAAAAATTTTAATGTCGTGAGAAGACAAAAACTGAATTGTTGGTAATTTATTGTACTGTGGGTGGCTCGAAGGCCGCGGATGTCAAAGACTTTGACATTGAAACTTTACTGGGTAGTGCAGGGAACAATTTCTGAATACGTGGCCTTTTTTCTCCACAAATGGTACACTTTATGGCATTTTGGCAGTTTTCTGTAGAATGCCCAATCTCCTAACATTTGAAGCATTCTTTGCCGCGGCAACCCTTGCTGGCAAATGATTAAATCTACCACACTTGAAACAAGTTTTAGGTTGCCCCATGTATAGTATGACACCCCCACATTTCTGTTTCCAATTCTTATAACAGAAGTCCGAAGGAATATTCCTCGTCAACTTAATTCGATAAGTCTGTCTGATACCGTTGAAAAGCTGCTCATCTCTACAGTGATTTACTACAGCTTCCCAACCAACCAGCTCCGTGTCACAGTTCTTCCCGGATATCGAACCGCAAGAAATGACCAGCGACCTTAACTTATGAAGTTTACAGATGCGCATTTTATCAATCGCCCCGCAAGCATCAGACAGACCAGAGGAAGGACTCTTGGCTGAAGGATAAACTGGGTCAGGCGAAATATCATCGTCATCGCATCAATAACAAGCCTATCACATTCGCTCTAAATTGAGACGTTCTGTGTCATCATCAGACGAAATCGAATCAGGGGGTGGACGTTTTGTCGGCAAAGAGCTAGGGCTGGGATCCACGTGTACTGTTTTATCACCACCTGTAATGTCAGGTCCCATGTCTGACACCTGGCTAGAGATAGACGAGCCAGTGTTCGTACTGTAATTGATGTCACTTTCGTCAACTTCATTCCTTTGTCTTTGAGCAGGTGTAATTTGAGTATCCAATGAGTCGATAACCTCGTCATCGAGGTCACCTTGTGATGTGGCAAGTCGGTCATCTTCATCAGGTTCTGTACCAGAATCTAAAAAATCCACCTCAGAATTTACTTTATCATTACCATATTCCATGTCGCTTCCCGAAATGTTACTAACCTGCTCGTCATTTTTGTCATCAGAACCTACTGTTTCTGTCCTGCCTTCCTCCGAAGCCGCCTGATATGGTACGTCTCCACGAGGAGCAGCAGATGGCTCGGAGGCCGCGGATGTCCAAGACTTAGATATTGAATCTTTGCAGGCGAATGGCAAGGAGCGATTTCTAAAGACGTGGTCAGTTTTAGGTTGCCCTACATAGGACATCCCCTGCACGTTTCTATTCCCAATTCTTATTACTGAAGGAATATTCCGAGTCAACTTCATTCGATACTGTCTTATACCATTAAATACTTGTGGATGGTCCGCATCACACATTTACGGGAAGCTTGGACCTCCCCATATTGATTTAACACACGTCTGACGCACATAATTGTCGTCGAATTCATTATCAATATACAAGGCCGTGACAATTGTCGTATCTTCATAGGCATGTACAGACGCACCTTCACATCCTGACAATTTCTGAGCAAACATGCGTTTCAAAAACTGTGTCGAAAAGTGATATCAAACTTGCTACCGAGAAGCCGTTGAACGGCTTCCACGTGGGTCGCAACATCGACACCAACATCTTTCAACTTCTTGAACACCTCTTTCACTTCAACCGAAACTTCGAAAGTCAAAAGTCAAGTCCCAACTCATACGAGATGCAGGCCTAGGACCAAACATCACTAGAAATAAAATGAATCCAATTTATCACGAAAAAGAAGGGGAAAAACGTACCCTTTCAACAAGCCATGCGCCCCCTATGGCAGAAAAAAAACAGTTCACGTTCTCACACGTAACCAGTATAACAACTGAAGCGGAGAATGCTTAATGCGTGTCTTTTCGTAATCTGCCTTACGCCAGGATGTCCAACTTTTTCAAGGTCAAAGCACACAGTTTTTTCTGCTGTTCTTGAGATTTCTTCACTGTGTGCGACGACCTGTATTACTTCAGAGGGAGATTTTTCCAGACTCTGTACACAATTACTGTATCTTCATCAGTATATTCACTATTAAGTTGACTTCAGCACATGTAGACTCATTGCCCTGTACTGCATATTTCCACTGGGTTGTCAAATACTGAAGAAAATGCTTTCAGCTTTGCTTGAGTACGGCGATATGACATACACAGACCAATGCTGTTAAATCGGCTGTAGATCTGCCTTAAAGGAAAATAGGTATTAGGCATTTATATACTCAGACACAGAGTGACAAACATGCACGCACGCATGGCACATACACACACAACCATTAGCACACACGATTAAAGCATCGTGATTGAATAACAACAAAAAGGTATGTATCATATACTTGCCATAGATTCACAGTTTGAACCAGCCATGATGAGACTCTTCAAGTACTGTGCCGCATTCATTTTGTGAGGCCGAGCAAGCAGCAGTAGACTGCTAGCCATTGCAATTTTGCAGTGTCTCTTATTAACTGTCATTGAGTTTCCAATTGAGGCTCGCCTTGACGTACCTTTTTAAAAAATAAAAAAAATTTAAGTAAGGTTTTGAAAGAATAATTTGTCATTGCAAATTAGTTGTAATACCCCTATTTTCATTTTGTTCTGTAAGCCATTTAACGTTGGTTATAAATTTTCTAGAATGAAAAAAAATCTTTGCTATTGAAATAAAATAAACATCATGCTTATGCTTGCTTTCATACCTGCAGCCCCTGTGAAGACTTTATATACTTCCTGTCATCCATTGTGAAATAACAATGCTGATGCACTTAGTGTCATACAAAGGTGTGAATGTTGGTAGCTGAGAAACAATAGTTGTTGTAACACAACTCACAATAATTATACATTCCCTGTCTGGAAACATCCTTACTTCCAAATTTTGATTTAAATTAATCACAAATTTTAAATTATCAAAACTAATTTTATCTGCAAACAGGGTTATAATTCCTTAAGATTTCACACTTACAAACTTACTGCAGCTGGTCAAAAACTGATTGAACAACGGTGCCCTTTTGTTCCATTCATCAAGAATTGAACTCCAGGTAAGTGACGTCAGGTCATCTGGCCCACATCCTCTAAGGATAGACTTATTCTTGTCAGAACATAATTTCTGACATTCGCTTGCAGCTTCGTACACCACTCTGTTGATTACTTCCTCTTAAACTTCCGGACACACCAGTATTTCTGACGCAAACTTCTTGAAATTTCGTCTCACGAGTCACTTCAAGATCACTAAGTCTTCAATTTGTCCGCTGACATGGTAACATTTCGGCTCTTGATTCAATTTCAGCTGTGGAGATACAGGTAAATGTACAGTGTAAAGGGATTGACGTTGAAGACAAATCCTTGTTGTAACAGTTTTTACTGGTTGGCTTGAACTTCATTTGTATGGTTATTAGCGTTGAGCGATAAAATCAATGTAATAAATATAAACTGGAAAAATAAACTAGACTCACTTGTACTGCGTCATCTCTGAAAAGCTGCGCTGTTGAACGCCTGCTGTGGTTTTCCTTGCCGATGACAGCCGTCCTATGCCGTTTCGAATTCGGGATGTTGGTGGATGGCGAAGTTATTTGCGAAAGACGTTTGTTACGTGTAGCGGCTCGTTAGCCAGACAGGAGTCTTCCACTAACTACCTGATTTTGGGAAGCATCCGGCTGCCCGAACAGCAGGCCTTGGCAAGCGCAGATGCGTGTAGTCACATTGGACAAAACGCCGCGGCGGGATTTGAGATTTCTTTCAAGTGCGTCCATTTTCGCCCGACCAGCCACGGTCCCACCACAAAGGACTGTGGACCAGCATACAAACTTTGCACGTTGTCGTAGCATCTCTTGCAAATACTCGATCCTTTTTGTAGATCTGGCGTCAGGCTGTTTGTAAATTTGCTGCAACTTCTGATGAATGTCCATAGTATCAGAAAAGATAGATCGTCTTTTCCTTGCGTCCAATGTGTCACCGCAAACTGCCCATTCAGTCAACGTCTACGAGAACGATCCAAGGATTGTCTTCGTAGGTGTTACTTTTAACGCCATGTAAGAATATTGAACCAAAATTCACATAAAGAAAATCTCCATGAAACTTGAACAACTTGCAAACTCCCAAACGCGATCTGGAAAGCTAACGCAGTGCGCTTGAGTAAGTACGCTCTCACGTCTTTGTGTTGCCGGCGTTATACGGCCTGTGGTGGAGGCCGTATAACGCTGGGAATACACAGACCTGTACGCAGGGCTGGCTCTCACGTTGTGATGTTTCGATTTTAGTCAATACAATCCCCGATGCACCATGTTCGAGATCCCACTGTCTCGGCAAAGCTGTTGATTGACAGACATTGTCATGACTATCGGAATATTATGCATGCAAATAAAGTTGGGCGATGAATATTTAATTTAGATCACTGGGGAGAGTTGCATATATCGGCAGGATTTTGACATGTACGGGCGTGGCATAATTTTTTCTGTGTTGCAGCCGGCTAAATCGTGTAAATGTACAGACTACTTTCAGTCATTCGGGGGGCGGAGGTACGGAGCGCCCGCACACGCGACTGAGCTGTACAGTCTAGTGGAAGGACTGTGTTGCGGCTACATGGACTGTGTGCCGTGTTGGGAACCAGTTTTACCAAAAGAAAATTGTGAAAGAACTTTGTTGTTGCTGACGGAGGCGAATTTTATCATTTATCCGTCATCGGGTAGTGTCACTTCGGCATTCTTCGGATGTGATACTAAGCGTCGTGAAAATGATTATTGAACCAGTTTAAGGGATGGACCATTAGATCTTGGGAGGGGGGTGGTCACAATGAAATAGTGAAATTTTATTTTTACTATTGTAAATCTCTAAATTTTTTTTTCCAATTGAGAATAGTTGTGCAATTTTTTTTTCAGAGTAAATTTTCAGATTTATAATTTTTTTTAGTTCGTCGCTGTCTGAGGATAAAGAGGGCAAAGATGTGGTGCGAAGCACCACAAGCGACCGCGCAAGTGGTCACGGGGGAAGTCATGAGGGGGGTGTCCCCCCTCCTGTCGTTGGAGCTTTTTAAAAATAGAGATTAAAATGGTGTTATTTGGTGGCACTTGGGGAGTATTTTTGTGGGGGGAGGTCATGAGGGGGGTGTCCCACCTCCTGTCGTTGGAGCTTTTTAAAAATAGAGATTAAAATGGTGTCATTTGGTGGCACTTGGGGAGTATTTTTGTGGGGGGAGGTCATGAGGGGGGTGTCACCCCTCCTGCCGTTGGAGCTTTTTAAAAATAGAGATTAAAATGGTGTTATTTGGTGTCACTTGGGGAGCATTTTTTTCAGATTACACATCTTCCTCTGAAACATGGTCTTCTTGCTCCTCAGTAGCTTCCTATAGTTTTGAAAATTGATTATTTTGGTTTCCTGGCTTCTTTTTCTACTGCGTGGTGAAATGCCTACGCTACATTCACCCCACCAAACATCATGCATAACCATGATTTACAATTGATTTTGACAAGCTGAGAAACTGTTTGCAAAATGCAATGAAATTTGCATATTTGTAATTTTAGAGCAATTGTTGTCCTTTTTTGATCAAAACATCTATTTCTCTGTAGCAGCAATTCCAAATTGATTGGATGGGTATAGATGTGGTGAAATTTCAATATTTGTCTTTTTAGGGCAATTTATACCATTCATGGTCAAAAAATCTGTATTCTTTGAAAGGGCTTGTCCCATTTCTTTGAAATTTGCAACATAAATCCCTTAAGATTTGTTTCAATCATGCTCTTATTTGTGGTGGAAAAATTCTTCAGATAATTGTCATTTAGCATTTGCTACACAAACGATTATTCATGCAGATTTATTCAGTATTTGCTATCGAGAAACTTTCAAAAGTTCAACCATTTTGTGTGTTTTTGTGTTGGTATTTGTTGGATAGATGGCATTCTACGTAGTGTATTGTTGAATGTTAAAAAATGTGTTGCTGTTGTTTTTTGAGACTGTTTTTTGAGAAAAAAGAATTGAAAATGCCTTTTTAAAAGCAAAATAATACATAATGACTTGATATGCTGTTTTATCATTATTGACATGTTTCTAATTGTTCACCCATTCTTGCATTCATCATTGCAATAAAATGGTGTGAAAAAAAGAACCTGATGTGGCCTGCATCTGTTTACCTTGATCTTAAAAGGCAAATATAACTCTCTGTCTTGACAAACAATACCATACACAGTTTCAATGTTTTACCTAGTGTATCTGCTTGGTTTGTACGCAGGAAACAAGTAGAAAATAGGCTCTATAATTTATAATTTTCAAGTGATCAGAATACAAAAGTCCTGAAAAGATAAGATAATCACAACTTCCAGTGTAAGGGATACAGTCACTCTAAATGTATACATTAAAATTTAAAATGTGCCTGGAGGATGTACTAAAAATACAGAAAGTTGCTTCCTGTAGGTAAAATCTAACAAAAATTCACGATTTTAAAGACTTTTGCAGATTTTTTTTTACGCATTTGTCTTCGTATTTTTTTTATTTTGCGAACTAGTTTGAAGATTTTTTCCCCTAACTTTCTGCTCTGAAAATTCTGTTATTTCTGTTTTTGACCACCTCCTTCCAAGATCTGATGGTCCGTCCCTAATGTCATATTTCAGCGTCAGCTGGGATGAGGATGACGCTAACTTTGCGTACTAATAAGGTACATACATACAACTTGTCTTATTTATATAAACGAATGAACCACAACAGAGGTGATTTGCGAGATTAAGAGCATTAGACGCTTTGGCAACTTTTGAAGTCTACTTTTCACTTTTAATATCAGGGGATAGCGCGAACGCAGTCCCCCACTACCAGAAATTATGCACCCGAGTCACCCACATTTGGGGTGATCGCAAGGGTCAACCCGCCCGGAGTGCAATGGACAGGCCTCGCCCTGGAGGAACCGCCTACGTGATCACGGTTAACCTCTGTGCCAGGTAAGTATGCCTAGTATCTCAGTTACATAAACTTTATACCCATGTCTACCGAACTTCATGGGCGTTTGGCACTAGAAGGGAACTACTGCGCATGTGCAGAGTTGTCTGTCCGAAAAAAAAAACAATTTACAGCACCAGCTGTGTAAAGATTACGTTTTTATTCAGCATAGAACACTTTAATTAAAGTGATTAATAAAAAGTTGTAGATAAGATCTCCAAAAGATACATACTAGAGCACTGTTACGCCTTTATATTGGACTCTGCAAATCCCCATGGCCTCGTTTGATCTAATAAAATTTGCATATGAATGCTTGTGGAGACGAGACGTCTGCTTCCGGAATGGGAGATGGTTGGGAACATCCATAGCTATGGGTCCATTGGTGACAAGTCCAAGAGCACAGGTTATCGTAAAGTTGCTTTGATAGTCGTTCCGAGGCGGGCGGCCGCAGGTCGCCGTTTACTTGGAAAAGTTTTCCAAGTAAACGTTACTTTTCCAAGTAAAAGTTACGTTTTCCAAGTAAACGGCGACCTGCGGCCGCCCGCCTCGGAACGACTATCCAAGCAACTTTACGATAACCTGTGTACAAGACCAACTGCTGGTACCTCCCTGTGGACATCTGGCATGTACATGACAGCTCGACGGGCTCGCGATTCAGAACACAGCATGCGACACGCGATCGGTACTGATTCACACAGAGAAAGCTTTATCTGTTTGCCATTTATACTGTGAATCAGTACCGATCGCAAAGCGACATGTATTAAAGGTGTAGCCACAGTGTAGCAATGCATTTAAGCTCTAATAACGTTCTGATACGATTGGAACGTCGAAGCATAAACTCTACACTATTAAAACTACCCAGTCCACATCGCACCTGTGTTCCTACCCCCATCATCCATGGTTAGACTTTGTAAATAATAGGAAAACAAAACAAATAAACTCAAAGCAAAGAAACCCCAAAAAACAAATCCTTTATTTTTTACATTTATGGTGTACGGTACTGGCCCCTAGTAGACGCAGTCACAGAATCACAGTAAGTTGTCCTACACGAAACTGTTGAAAGAGCGCTGCCTTGCCGGCCTATCCATAGACTTTTGAGTTTATCACTGGATTTCTTACATCTATGATTTACTGTAGAAGCTAAACCAATTTTTGATAATTTGTCTTATCCTTACAATGATTCACTACAGCTTCCCACCCAACAAACTCCGTATCACATTTCTTACCAGATATCGAACCACAAGAAATAACCAGAGACTGTAAATTATGAAGTTTCCATCCACCAATCGCCTTGCGTGCAATTGAGTGATCCGTGGAAGGACTGTGGCCGATGGATAAACAGGATGCGGCGGAATATATCTCATCAATGTTACCTTCATCAATGACCAGCCTTTCACTTGCGCTATCCTCCAAATTTGAACGTTTCGTGTCATCGTCAGACGAAACAGAATCGGAAGCCTGGCGTTTTGTCGGCAAAGAGCTAAGGCCAGGATCCACGTGTCATGGACAGCTTTGTCATCGCCTGTAATGTCAGGTTCCATGTCTGACTCCTGGCTAGAAGTGGGCCAGCAAGTGTTAGAACGGTAATTAATATCACATTCATCCACCTGAGACCTTTGTCTTTGACCACGAGGTGTAATCTGAGTGTCCTGTAAGTCAGTTGCATCGTCGCCCAGGTCGCATTGTGACGTGGCAAGTCCTTCATCCTCGCCCGGTTCTGTGCTAGAATCTAAAATATCAACTTCAGAATTTACTTCATTGTCATTAACACTTTCCATGTCGCTTTCCAAAGATTTATCAGCCCGGTCATCATTTTTGTTAGTGGAACCTACCGTTTCTGTCCCGCCTTCCTCCGGAGGCCCCTGAGATGACACATCGATCTCCGCGGCGAGCAGCAGGTGGCTCGAAGGCCGCGGGTGTCCAAAACTTTGACATTGAAACTTTACTTGGGAGTGCAGGGAACAATTTCTGAACACGTGGCCTGTTTCACCACAAATGGTACACTTTATGGCATTTTGGCAGTTTTCTGCAGAATGCCCAATCTCTTAACATTTGAAGCATTTTATGTCACGACAATCCTTGCTGGCAAATGACTAAATCTACCACACTTGAAACAAGTTTTCGGTTGCCCCATGTATAGTATGACAACCGAGCGAGCCAGTCTTCGGACTATGATTTCGTCAACTTCATTCCTTTGTCTTTGAGCAGGTGTAATTTGAGTATCCAATGAGTAGTTTACCTTGTCATCGAGGTCACGTTGTGACGTGGCAAGTCGGTCATCTTCATCAGGTTCTGTACCAGAATCTAAAATATCCACCTAAGAATTTACTTTATCATTACCACATTCCATGCCGCTTCCCGAAATGTTACTAACCTGGTCGTCATTTTTGTCATCAGAACCTACTGTTTCTGTCCTGCCTTCCTCCGCAGCCGCCTGATATGGTACGTCTCCACGAGGAGCAGCAGATGGCTCGGAGGCCGCGGATGTCCAAGACTTAGATATTGAATCTTTACAGGCGGATGGCAAGGAGCGATTTCGAAAGACGTGGCCAGTTTCCCCACAAATGGTGCACTCTAGAGCATTCTTACAGTTCTTGGCGGAGTGCCCAATCTCTTCTTTTATATCACGACGATCTTTACTCATGTGACCAAATCTATACGCATTTGAAACGCATTTTATGTTGCCCTGCATAGGACATCCCCTGCACATTTCTATTCCCAATTCTTATTACCTCAGGAATATTCCGAGTCAACTTCATTCGATACTGTTTTAAACCATGGAGGTAGTAGAGACTACCTCCATGCTTATACCATTAAAAAACACTTGTGGATGGTCCGCATACACACATTTACGGGAAGCTTGGACCTCCCCATATTGATTTAACACGTCTGACGCACATAATTGTCGTCGAATTCATTATCAATATACAAGGCCGTGACAATTGTCCTATCTTCATAGGCATGTACAGACGTACCTTCACAACCTGACAATTTCTGAGCAAACATGCGTTTCAAAAACTGTGTCGAAAAGTGATATCAAACTTGCTACCGAGAAGCCGTTGAACGGCTTCCACGTGGGTCGCAACATCGACACCAACATCTTTCAACTTCTTGAACACCTCTTTCACTTCAACCGAAACTTCGAAAGTCAAAAGTCAAGTCCCAGCTCATACGAGATGCAGGCCTAGGACCAAACATCACTAGAAATAAAATGAAACCAATTTATCACGAAAAAGAAGGGGAAAAACGTACCCTTTCAACAAGCCACGCGCCCCCTATGGCAGAAAAAAACAGTCCACGTTCTCACACGTCACCAGTATAACAGCTGAAGCGGAGAATGCTTAATGGAAGACTGGTCTTTTCGTAATCTGTCTTACGCCAGGATGTCCAACTTTTTCAAGGTCAAAGCACACAGTTTTTTCTGCTGTTCTTGAGATTTCTTCACT
>LD343651.1:58821-86864 GCA_001465055.1 Ptychodera flava | reverse complement strand
GATAACATGCAGGAGAGCCAATCTTTTGCAGGCACATATTATGGGGCGGTTTTCTACTGACTTGGGAGGATAACGGACAAGGGCGCTCGGCAGGAAAAGGGTTAACAATAAACGGGTGCCACACCCATAAAATGGCGCCCTCACAGGAAAATACAAAAACAGTATTTTCCTCCTCATACACATTGTGATCATACCAGAAACAAGTATGATGCCATTTACTTGAATGCACAACACAGGATAGCCAACATTTTGTTGTTGTAATTTTCATTTTCTCTGTTATATGATGAGTTTTTGAAAATGGCGGGAAATCTAAAATGACGTTAAAACTTTTGAATTTACATGCCACTTCGACACTCATAGCAGTGTTATACACTTTTTCAATCTCTAATGGGCCTTATTCAAAGAAAACTCTTGAAAAACTAAGGATATTTTGAGATTGGTTTATTAAACATTTGCAGCTATTGGGGCTTTAACATGAATTACTTAATGAAGGATTTGTATGATAATTTTTCCCCTATGTCAATGTAAATGTCACTCATAAAGCATTCAGGTACTGAGATACCCTCGATAAAGAGTCATCCTGTTTTCTTCCTGTTCACGCTACAACAACATTTGGGTTACGTGTCATTGAGGCTATATAACTTTTTTACATATATGTGTCAGCCATATTCCTGTATGTGGCAGTGCTTCTTTAAGTAGTAGTAATAAAAAATTACCGTGTTTTGATGGTGACCTCTGGGATTGGTTTGAAGAGTAGCTGGCTGATGTTTGATTCTCCTTGCCAATATCTTCCATATCAATCCCAGCCTTCTTTGCTCGTGACCGTGTTATCGGTGCGCGCCCTCTGACGTGTGATCGACTCATCCTGACCAAGTGGCTGTTCTCAACTGCGTGAAATTCAAAGTGAAAGTCAAATGAGAGAAATCCAAAATAGTAATGGTGAATTATGTTATCCTGCCCATACAGAACAGGGAAATTACCTAATAACTTGAAGAAGTGTATCATGGAATGGTAACAATAACACTGTGCGCTAATAAGTATTTTCTTATTAATAGTGAGAAACTATTGAATGTTCTTGACCCATTCAAGCTATTTAATATGTTTTCCCTATACCATCTGACAACAAATGTCATATGACATCAAATCAATTCCGTTTCTAGCTCCATGATTCCAGAAATCGTTCTCATTCAACAGGGCTCCCGCTAAGTCACCAAAATGATTAGCCAACTCATTAGCCAAATCAAAAATCTTTTAGCCATTTTGAGTGACTTTTAGCCAGTTTATGATCTCAAGTGTGGCAACAGCTTTCTCGTCATTCAGGAGTCCCTAATTTTACAAATCAAGATGTTTTGTATGATGTTCATGATGGTTTTTACATTAACGAAATATGTGTTTAGTTTTTGCATTTATAATCTGTGTTTTTATGACATTTTAGGGATAGAAATCCTTTCTCATTTTTGGTGGTAAACTTTAAACACCAGAAATAAATTAGGTAGCAATTGAATTCTAAAAATCTGGTAGCAATGTTAAGTATATTACAAGAGGTTCAGATTGAATATTTCTGCCACATTCAGTTAGTATAGCTTGTCATAAGTTACAGGCTTCTCATGTGGCAAATTTATGCAGTCTTCCATAACCTAAATGTTTGAGCCACACAAGTAAAACAATTTTCCATGCAGAAGACAGCATTTATGGTATAGCACAATGGCAGTGTAGATACGATTATTGTGGTATTTAAGGGCCCGGTTTTACTTGTATGTCATAGTTGTGATCAAGCAGGCTGAAATAGCATCTTGAGTATAAGTACTTTTCTTGAGACAAAAAGGGCTGGGCCAAACAAAACTCTTATGTAAAACAAGACACAACGATATATGTTCATTTAAATTACTCACTGTTTGAGGGCATTCATTGTTTTAATGATTATGATAACATTTAGCCCAGATATATTTTCATTTGATATTTTGATATCATCAAGAAATGTCTGGTGATGTTCACTTCTAGATCATTAAAGTGGTGGAATCTACAAATATATTAAAATCATTCAGAATCACATAATTTCTTGTATAAGTTATAGCAGTTTGAAAGTAGGCCAAATGGGAGTCAGTCAAGCTGAATGCCAAAGGCAGCAAAATTACCTTACACCTATTGGACCACCCTAGGTGGTTTCTTGTGAACCATAATTGTGTAGTTAGGGGGTCTTCATGCATGAATCACATGATGAGATGACCTAGACTTGACCTTTCAGAAAACCTCAGTTTTTCTCCTTTTCTTTTGTATTATGGCTCCGTTTGTGAAAGTTTCCTTTGAAATTATGGTTTTTACTATCAAACTGAGTAGTTGCAGGCCAAATTTTGATACAGCAAAGTAGGTAAAACTTTTGATAGACTCAAGGACGACCCAGGACTCACATCGGCAAAGCAGGCCTCAGTATATTCATGGACCTTACGTTCATGATGTATTGTAGTATCGAACAGCAACAGTGTTTGCTTTACGTACCAGGGAATTTGTAACTTTGTAGAAGGTAGAGTAAACTGTTTCAATACATTGCAACTTTGTAGGAAGGAGGGTAAACTGTTTCAACATCTCACAACATTTTATTGTTAGGTGTAGTTTTCTGTTGAGGAGGTCTAAGAATTCAATAGCCACTACATTAGCCAAACAGGAATTTTTGTAGCCATTTTTAACTTTCTCTCGCATTTGGCGAATTGGCGAATAGGTAGCGGGAGCCCTGCATTCAAGGCAAGTAAATCACCAGGTCCAAGAAATAAAAAAACAAAACAACCAAAATACCTTCAAGGACAGTGTGCTCATATTTGCTTTGAATTGGTCCATCAAGAAATATTTAAACCAGGAAAACAAGAATGACAAAAGTAAATAAGGTCTGAAACTTTAGGTACTGGAGGTCAACTTTAGGAACAGGCTTAGCAGAAGAATGTTTCAACGCAGTCCTTCATGGTTTCAGCAGGTCTGCCAATATGTATCAGTTCATGAATAATGACAGGAAATGACTCAAGGTCAGTGGAGTAGCCTGTTTCTTTCACTGCAACCACTCCTACGCATAGTAGGTACACTGCATACAAATAGGTTAGAGATTACAGAATCTCCAACACAGATGTGTGGGCTGTTTCAGTTAATGCCACCACTCCCGCACATTTGCAGGATTTCCCACTTTTTCTTACCTCATTTGCATATTTTTGACACTGACATATTCATTTGAACAACATCACATCTCAAACCCTGGGTCTACCTGTACACCAAATACTGTAATGGAGGGCGCTGCGGTTTGGGAGCTTTTGCGTGTATCGGACATACATCTGCACATACATGCAGACATACAGATGCCATATAAGCTCCTTTTTTGGATTTATATACATACCAAATATGAGCTAACAAAAACTGACAAAATCAATGGTGCAATCTCAAGTAGTTATATAAGTGGGGTGGTACAACGTATCCGAATACGCGAAACGGGTAAGCGTACTGTGCTAGCTTGCTACACCGTCAAGATTGAAAGTGACAAAGTGGTTGTATCTTAGTAATAGTATATGTACTGTTCTGATCGTGCAACAGATATCCCTTCCGGGAAACACCCTGTGTCAAACATCCATCTCATAGCGGCGCTGCCGCAAGAGAGGAAAATCGAAGGTGTAAACAGTAGGACTACTTACATATTTTTCAAAATCACGTTGCAAGATATTATGACAGCATTTTTGACCATTGCATTTTCGCATCAAGGCACTGTACGTGGGCCACGCTCACTTCTAATTCTCGGAAATGATGGTTGTTTGTTTATAATGTGTTACCTCAAAGAGTCCGGTCAAAACAAACCAGGTTTAAAGTTTGGATACTTCACACAGATTTGAAGATAGGCAATGAATTCTAAAGCAGTGTGGGTTATTTTTTCATGGCACCGATAGAAGCAGTAGGTGTATCAACAACAGTTGTTCTTCTTTGAGTCCATTGTCGATCAACTACTCAACTAACTAGGTCAACTGGGCCGACGAGAAACGGAGATCGACTTGCAGCACGCCGCTAGCGGCAGATTTGGGAAACCAATATCAGGTGATGTCGCAAAGTTCGAAAGATGTCGGATAGCTGCCCGTCAACGGACTGTAAAGTTGCTGTCATTACAGGAGGAAATGCGTAAGTGCAGTCGTAATGAGTTTAAATCACGAGAACTGACACAAACTCAAATGAGAATGTTAGAAATTTTCTCGTGCGTAGATGTGACCCGATGCATTATTGTACAGAGCCGACCATGAACCTCGAACGTACAACACCACCCTCCTGAGTCCTGGCCCTGCCAATAGTCTGAGCTTGAACGGATGACCTTTGAACATGCATATGCTGCTTTGCAGTGTTCCTTGTATCTACGGACGTTCGGACAGTACTAGCTCCATGGTCAGACCCAGCTCTGCGTGGCAGGGCTGTGTGTTACCGGCGTTATACGGCCTCCCACCACTGAGGCCGTATAACGCCGGTAACACGTTGACAGCCCTGCCATGCAGAGATACCCACCACGGTGGAAGGCCGTATAACGCCGGTAACACACAGCCCTGAACAAAACACGGCTTGATTTTTCTCTGGGCAGAAATTTTAGCTTCACCTGTTAACATTTAAAAAGTTGACTAGGGAACCCTCGAGACCACAGTCATTCTACTGAATGCAAGCAAAACGTCACTGATGCAACTATGGTTTGCTTTCATTGAGTCGAATGGTTGTGCTTGAGACCGTGAATGACTTTTTACAGAGTTACGGTTGTCTTTTGTGCGGCTCAGCTGTTAATCTCAGCAATTAATGCATGTAATCTGCTGTGTGCCATGCTACCTCCATGACCCCACAGGAACACAGTAAATGGGATGTGGACAGCTGGAAGGCATTGCGTATAGTGATGATTATAACACACCTCATCCGCAGTCTATATTCTAATTCGTCAATTGATAGTCACGTGGGATACGTTCTTTTTATGCTGATCCACGTAATCGGCATCATCAGGCATCATTTGTCGGAACTGATGCCGTCCGCTGACGTCTAAAACAACACTGGCGAGCATGTGTCAACTGGAATGTAAACAAACATGTCGTCTGCGGCTGAGCAAAACGATAGTCGAGAAATTTTGCGGTTTATCCTACTATCTGAAGAAGAACTGAGTGCTCTGCTTGCCAACAAGGACTCGAAACAGACGAACATGATAATTAAAGGTGCATTGAACGTTCTGCAGAGGTATTGTGACTCGGTCGGAAAAAAAAAAATTCTTGCCGAACCACTCCACATATTACATGCGACAAGCTTTGTGTATGGTACTTTCTTATGAGGTGTGTTATAAAACACATATTGACTGGCCATGAGAGCAACAGCACACGTCTTTAACCCCTCGGGCCTGTGAGTCACCCCCAAAAACAGACTGTTTCCCTCAGCCTTCGGCCTCGGGAAACAGTCTGTTTTGGGGGATGACTCACAGTCCCTCGGAGTACAGATGTAATTGCTGTCGCCCTCATGGCTAGTCAATAATGTGATATTGTTGCAATCATGGTGGTAAGCTTGTACATCCATGTTGCAAAATACCAGTCTGTCTGTTCCCTATTTTTACACAGGGTTGGAGAACAAGAATGTATGCACAGGACTGTATTTCAAAAACCCTCTAGTTTGAGCTTAATTTGACAGGATTTTCATTTGCTTTATCTCTAAGTCAATACTAGTAGTCTATTGATCAACTTGACTCAATTTCCATGGAGAAGATAGGAAAAACATTTTTCTAGCTCCACGGGAAAAACAAGATGTTAATAGTCGATGTTAAAGCCGAACTTTTCAATCCCAGGTTCTCGCATTAGTGGAGTTCTCCTCCCAGTCAAACACTTGGCCAGTACGATGTTTGATTTCTATAACATTAATTACACAAACTGATCTCAACCTTTTGTCACATTTTGCTAATCCTGCAAACAGAGTTTATGCAAGGTTTTGATTGACGGTCGGTTCAAATCGCCAACGGTCATTGATTCCCCACCACAAACGCTTGAATTTCCTAAAAAATTGTCTTCCAGTCGCGTTAGACTTTGAATATAACCACAGAGCACGATCGGCAGCAACTTCGCGCTGACCTCTTGGCAGTCTGTCTGTGTTTTTGCGGCCGGGGAAAACTAAAAAGTTGCATTTTCTGGAGTGTGTGCCTGCGTGTTGCCTGTTTGGTGTCCACTTATACAGTAAACGCCGCCATAACTTGGCGTTCTTTTAAAGGGAGGCTCCGCCTTTAACAAGTACTATTACTACTAATGCAAGAACCAGGGATTGCGACTGCCACATTCAGGAAAAAAAAATGTAGCTCCATATATAGCCGTACGAGTGTGACGAGAGTATCTGGCTTTGGCAAATGCTGCTTGCCACAGGCAGCATAGCCAAAGCCAGACACTCTCACCATACTCGTAGGGCCAACCCACATATAGTCTATGCAAAGAAAGGCTAATATTTCATCCCTGTTTTTGACAGTGGTATTGGTCTAGCATTGGCTGAGAGGCTCCTGACAGCTGATCAGACTGTGAGGGTCTGCCTTGCTTGTCGTAACATGACCAAAGCTGATGCCGCCCAGAAAGCATTACAACTCTCTCACCCGGGATCTCATGTAGATACTTTGAAAATTGATGTCAGTGATGTACAGTCAGTTTACAATGCTGCAGATGAACTCAAAGAAAGGTATGTAAGTCTTCAATTTATTACTGCCAACATTACAACATTAGAAAGGGCTGATAATATAATCTTGTGTATGTGTGTATGTATGTATGCATGTATACTAACATAATCAAAGGTAAATGTGATTTTCAAAAGAAAATTAAAGGTAGGGACTTGCTCCCAAGGATCAGTTTGTTCTAGTCTGGGAGAGGATTATGGAGGTGTCAAACCTTTTTTGAAATTGTAATGTATTAAGTAAATTGCCTGGCAAGACAATCTGATGCCTGACACAGAAATTAAGTGCAAAAGAAAATTCATTTTAACCATTTCATCATGTCAGTAATTCCTAATGCATTTACTAAAACTGTAATTTACTAGTGTCTGCAAAACACAAATGTTCCTAAAAATATTGTGAACAACAACAAAAGCAACAATGTGTAAATAGTGTTGGTTGTGTGTTTCTTTCATACTCTCATGTTCTTTCCTTTCAGATATAGTCGTATTGATTACCTTTACTTCAATGCAGGGATTATGCCAAATCCATCAGTTGATTGGGGCAATTTTTTCAGGGGTCTATTTTCCACGTAAGTGGCAGTTTTTGTGTTGGTAATGTTGTGGGATATATATATGAGAGAGAGAGAGAGAGAGAGAGAGAGAGAGAGAGGTACATGTAGGTGTCACTAGCTTCATGAAATGCATTGATTCCCTGTTATAATATCCATAGATGCGTGTTGTCATACTTTTTAGGACCTATTTGAATTTTTGAATTGTGATTTTTTGCTCTAACCAAATCAGCATTCTGCTGCAACCACACAGAACAGTGATTTATAGTGTCTGCCCTGGTACATGTACTGATCAATAATGCCAGTGTTGACATTACCAGCACTTTGTAGCTCCGTGACAACTTGAAACTGAAACTTGTAAGTTGTATAGTGTTGATAAGCTGCACAGCATCCTAAGTCAATTGGAACACTGATGCCGTGACTGGCATCATGTCCGGCACGCCATAGCAACAGTCAGTCTCAAATCATTAGCTGAACAAAGGCAAGTTAAAATATACTAAAATACATCACTGTGCCCCATAGGCCAATATGTGGTACACCACCACATGAGATTTTTACCCATCTTTTACACACCACATTATTCTTTTCCTTACATGCTTGACATGGAGATCCTCACAATCCGACTGTGAGAGGACTGGACAAGTACAAAATGATTTGAGTGATTTTTGTTTCTTCATTCAATGTAGGAAAGTTGTTCATATGATTTCCACTGGTGAGGGTCTCTTAATGCAGCAGGACAGTACTACGAAAGATGGTCTCAGGGCAGTTTTTACCACCAATGTGTTTGGTCACTTCGTACTGGTGAGTAAACGCAGGTTCATCCTTTCCTCTTCCAGACTTTAACCATTTCAACCCACAACTGCATTGTTGATATGCAGTATGTCCAAGAACACAAGTGGATTGACAGGATTGGATCAGACTAGAGGGCAGTGTTGTTAATGATGGTCCACCTTTATTAACGGGACAAAGTTGGCCATTTTTCATGATTTTTGTTTGATACGAGATACTATTATTTTGTTTGACATGTTGAAAGATAATGAATGGGTGACCATACATATATTTGACCATAGTTTTAGAGACGATAGACGAAACCATTGCAAAAATGAATTAATGTCATTACCATTAATTCATTTTCGCGATGGTTTCATTTAATTTGTCTAAAGCTTAGTTCGAATATATGCATGGTCACCCATTTATTCAGTACCTTACAACATGTCAAACAATATCAGTAGTATCTCGTATCAAACAAAAATCATTAAAAATGGCCGACTTTGTCCCTTTAACCCTTGACCTGCCAGACAGTATCACTTCCCCATATGCCAAGTCAATAAAAAGCGGTATCAAGCCAAAACCGTATGTATTTTCACCCACTTGGCTTGGTATGTTATAGCAGCTTTAGTCTATAAAAATCATTTTTACATCATCTCTGTCTTCAGGGACTTTCAAGTTTTCAAGTCTCAGTTAAATGCACCACATGGGACACGTGTTGCTTTATTACCAGAGTTTTAACCAACTTGATCTTATGGTGTAATATGAACTTGGCAGGAAAAGGGTTAAGCAAAGGTGATGTACTGATGTGGACACTTACAAGACAATCAACTACATGAATACTTTGAATAGTGATGCTTGGTTGCTTGAGGTTTGACCTTGTGACCTTGTATAGTTTTGACCTTGTGAACTCGTACCTTGAATGACATGATGCAAAGTGTCAGTAAAGAGTGTTGAATCAGATAAGAGTCGGTGTTGATTGGTTTAATTGAAATCATTCCCAACTCTTTTATACACTCACCATGTTCAGGGGCAGCCTTCATCATTGCAGCTTCGCACACGCCTCATTTCCTGTTTCAGATAGAAATTTGGACAAATTTTGTCCCTTTCTTACTGTATCTTTCAGTTCTGCAGCCTTTTTTGTCGGATCTTTTTAAATGCGAATCTTCTGGTTTTGGTCATATTGGTAGCAACAAAGTGCTAACTTTACCGTTTTTCTGCATTAATTAATTGTCATCAAATAATTTCAGACAGATTTGAACTTTTGCATATTGATAATGAAATGTGACGTCTTTACAACGGCCTCATTGAACTTCGTCATCTCACAGCATAGTATATAATAGCATTGATCGTGATTTCAGGTCTGTTACTGAATATAGCTGCACACGCGTGACATCGGACAAGGGTGCCTAAACTTCAGACAAATTTTATCATTGCATGCGTGGCTGTTGTTGCAGCTTGTAGTCTGAGCCATAAATTCATACAAATAAGGGTGACTTTTAGTAGCCATTGTAACGTGAGCAGGTTTTATTTTCGTCATTTACGCGGAAAATGTGGACAAATGTTTATTTATGCATATTAATGAGAGAAAAATGACGCCATTTGCGATCAGTACTATTGAAAGGTTGAATCTGTATGCTGTGCTGTTTTGTCTACAGTTGAAGGAACTTGAAGACTTACTCAGTAAACAGTCCAGGCCGGCAACAGTTGTGTGGACGTCTTCCAGCAATGCAAAGAAAGCTGCATTTAGTTTAGATGATATACAACACGAGAATGGGTATGCCACTGAATTCTTTTTTTTACAACTTAGTAATATCTACTCTTGGTGATGACTGCTTTTTGATCTGCCCCTTGTGTGTACTCATTTGAAGCTTGTAAAGTCAATGAACTTTTTACTGTCTTGTTATGCTCCCATGCCATATGTAATATTGCTAGGGAGTATATTTTCATTGTAGAGCGAGAGTCAAGAGAGTTGTTAGACTTTGTGTTTGTTTAGTGTCTGTCAACAGTAAAGGTTTGAAAAGGGCAGCATACACCAATGATACTTGGTAGGAAGATGTGATTGTAACTGGAGATAGGGAATTGTAAAAATGAACTTTCAAATCTACCTAACAGCTACTAAATTAATGAAAAACGTAGGTTTTATTAGAAAATCAGGGGGAGGAGTATGATCTCCTGGAACAGCCTCCATGTTGACTCATGTTTTTTGTGATAATTGAAATTATGACTTTTTTTGCCAGAAAGTATAATTTCAAAAAGTCAAAACTTGCTCAATATACCTGATTTGTATTCTTGATCATCCAAGAGAATGGTTAAGAAAAGTTTGAGCCATAGTTCACATTAGTGGTTAATGAGATGCATGCTACCCTAACCTGAAAACTGTCTGACTGCTCCCCAAACCCACATTGCACAGTAGTTGTTTTTCTGTTTAACATCAGATCTGATGTCAAAACACAGATTGACTCACAGACTGTCACATGAAATTTACTCCTTCAGGTATGAGCCTTACGCCTCATCTAAATACGCAGTGGATCTACTGAGCATTGCCATCAACCAAGAACTCAATTCCAAAGGAATCTACAATCATGTGACCAATCCGGGACTTGTCATGACCAACATGACAAACAACATCATGCCAAGCTGGTTCTGGTCTTTGTTCATACCGATATTGATTTTGGTAAGTTTGCTAGGAGTCATGGTTGGGCACACAAGACTTTTTCTTTCAACGAAAATAATGTTTTCAATTTAAAATGGCTGCCACCCTGTGTTGACTCCAAAGGGAAAAATAAAATTTCTACTGTATATTCAAGAAAATAAACTGATGAAAACTTTGTTTACTTTGTGAGTTTCAAAATCAGCCCCAAAAAGTGTTAGACTGACACATCATTATGAAAGTTTGCGAGTCCAAATACAGGTATCTATCCCCGAGGTGCATTCTACCTTGATTTGGAAAAAATTTGCCAGCAATGTAGAAGAGAACAACAATGTGCAGGTGACATGAGAAAATTCAGTACCCTGACAGTATATGTCCTGTGTTTCCTCTGCCACTCTCAAATTCGTAAAATTACTAATTTTTTAGATGATTTACTAATTTTTTTCCATTGTTGATTGGTAAATATACGAATGCAAGGAAGCAGCTAGTTGATTGAGAGCTGAAGGCCCCCAAACCTCAAAATAGTTCTGTCTAAGCACATGTTGCACTTAATTTGAATTTGATTGAATGATATTCCGTATTGGAACGGTTAAGTTTACTTATGAATTTCAAAATTTACGAAAAGTTTCAAAACCCAATTCGTAAATTTACTAAAAAATTTCAGAAGCCAGAGGAAACACAGATGTCGTAGACATACTGAATAAAGCTGTACAAAATTGACTGAATGATTGATGCATTAATACATTTCTATTCAATGTTTTTCTTTTTTTCAGTTTCGTATTGTATCACCAACCATGACACTGAGTCCATACAATGGTGCTGAGTGTTTGGTAAGTAGCGGTGTCTGTCCATAGTGACCTGGCCAATTGCCTCCGCATCATGATGTTAGTGTCCACCCTTTTTTGCTGTCGCATTTGTGTGGATGAGGCAACATTCATTCTATTTGACAGCAGGTCAGGCTTGGCAAATATAGATATTTAACATCTCCATAGTGAGTTGTTTTGAACCAAGCTGCATTCAGTGTCAATGTCATCCCAACAATGTGGTATCTTTCAATTTTCTTTGAATGCATACGTACAACAATATTGTGATTACAGACAAACAACTGAGTTGACTCCTAAATATTTCAAAAATATCAGGCACCAAATAAATTTTGCCTTAGATAATTAAGTACACTGTAGATACCAATATGCTGATACCTTTACACCATTTTATTGCTCTTACAGTTCTGGTTCTTCAACAAAGACCCATCAAAAATAGACGTAGATAAAAAGTACCACAGCAGTGCAACAGTCCTTGGAAACAGGTTCCTACGACAAGAAAAGGTTGGTCTTAAATACCTTAACAAAAGTCCAGATTTTTGATTAGTTTTTTCTTGTCCATAAAAAAGTTAATTGGCTGTAAAGTGAATTGTGAAGAAAGATAGAAATGAATTTCTGTTAACTGCCACAGAGTGGGAAACTGACAAAGAGTTATTCATTGTGACAAGCTAAAGAAGTGGAAAATAGGATATTGTAATAACATCTGGATTGATAACTACATTATGATTCAAACATAGCTCTCTACAAGGGGATTTTCAGAGGTGCGCCACCCCTCTGCTCTTATAGCAGTCTATTCATATGTTACCCCTTTGAGCACCAAAGCCAATTTTTGTCACCTTTAGAAAATATACTCCAGTCAATTTTTTTCAGATTTTTGTCAAAATTTTGATAACCAACTGTAGCCAATGAAATGTTATGTCCATTTGGTCAAAAATTATTTTAAAAATTACAGAAAAATTTGTAATTGGTAAAAATGTTGCACTAGCATTTTGGTGGGAACAATTACAGCACTCAAAGGGTTAATAACCATGCAATGTGACAGCAAGTTTTGACCTCAGCAAAATTGAAGTTACTCTGCGCATTACCAAAGTGTCTAACAATCTAACTCTTGTCATTGCGAGTCTGTGTCCAAAAACAGTGACAATAAAATAAAATGTCTTTAAGAACCATTCTGAGACTCACATTCTGATTCTGTCACCTATTTTCATCCCCAGTGAAGCTATTTGTAGAATTTTTTTCAAATGTATTTCAATTTTAAGAACACTATACAAATCGTTTTGTTTAACTCAGAGCTTAGATATTCCCAAAATCATTTGGTACATATAACTGTACCCCAAGCTGCCTGCGTACAACATCGGGCACTGCTGCCAGGAATTTTGTGACATTTTTAGTGTTGCATGCATGGCTGTTGTTGCATGCAGGTTGTAGTCTGAGCCATTTATATGCCTTTACTAGTGTTTATATCAACATTAACGGTTGTCCATTAAGGTGCATTTTTGTTGTTTTTACTGGCACAGTTTCTAAAAATGTATGCAAATATTGCAGACAAGTTTTGATTTTCAAATATCTGGTTTTATTTGCAAACAGCTTTATTGTTTGATCTATGCCCTATATAAGTGTCAACTAAATGTTTACTCCTCTTCTCTGTTTTCTTTTCTTTTCATGATATTTCAGCTGACTTATGAGAAGGACGTCCCAATGCAACTTTACAAGAAACTGGTGGCAATGGAACAGACATACAGGAGAAAATACAAGAGAGATTGATGGCAAACTGGGCAATCGTGGTATAAAATTATCCAATTGCCAAAGAAAAATGTGTAGAGATGCAAATTTCTTTTATGTTTAAATTTTGATAGAAAAGAAAAATAAGAACACAAATTACTGTCAATCATAGATGGTGAAGCAGATTAGTGTCTGTGCATCAATGGTTGTAATATGGTTCAAATGCAAACCAATGCAAACGACTTCTAATATCCAAAATCATCAAAATGACCATGACGTTATATTATGAAATTTGCACAATCCATCAAAACTGGAGTCTAATAACGATAATCTCTCTGCTATACATTAGCTCTTTTGGGCCGGACTTTCTGATAACTTACCAGAGTAATCTCCACATACAGGGGGTTTAGGCCTGACTGGGTTCATAACAGTGAACCTGGCAGAGGTAGCAAACTAAAAGTAGCTTTCCTACAGTGTCCTAATCCTCTTGTTAACCCTTTGAGTGCCAAAGTCAATTTTTTTTCACCTTTATAAAATGTGACCTCAACAATTTTTTTTTCAGATTTTTCCAAAATTTTTATCAAAAATTGTAGCCAATGACAAGTGAAGTCTTTTTTGTCCAAAATTGTTAAAACATTTACAAAAAATTTTATAAAAAATGGTAAAATTTTGCACTAAAATTTTGATGGCAAAAAATGTACAGCACTCAAAGGGTTAATAACCTTGATAAGAACCTAGTTTACCGGTATGTGTTCATCATGATGTTTGGTCCAGTTGTTGCCATATTTTACCTTGCCCAAATGAAAAGGCAGCAAATCTGGAACTCAGGTCTTTCCTGCTTGCATTTATTTAGAAAAAACCTAAAGCCGCCAGTCCCCGGTCTCATCAGTGTTATTTCAATAAATTTTCCAAAAGGGAACCCATGATCAAATTTAGAAGACATAAAACGGTACGCTTTTGGTGCATATAAAATCTCATTTTTCTGAAACTACAGCTCAGATGACTTGGTCTGGCGTGAGTGATTTTTCCATTAGTGACCAGAGTATTGGCTTATAAGCCATGTGATAGGGATATCTGTCATATCTTAAAAACAGAAAAAAAAAGTATGGAAATTAAAATTCCCATTTCTTCATGGCCTTTTGAAATCAGCTTTTGATCAAAATTCGACTTAATCATCCAAACTTACAAGAAATCCAAACTCTTCTGCACAGATTAAAAGTTTGCCAAACTTTGATGGCATTTTCAATTAAGTGTAGACTTGGTCCATGTCTGAGAATAAAGAACTAATTTGGCAAATGCGATGTAGTAGAGAAATTGCGACTGTTTTTTTCTGACCACAACATACTGAAGCTGTCGCTGGATTCACGTTCCATGAGAAACTTGCTGTAGATTGCATTCACTCAACGCATGCACAAATGTACTACAAGATCTGATCATACTGCGATCATCTCATTCAAAGCATTTCACACAAAGAGTGTCATCAATGCATTATAACCCCCTGACTTGAACCAAGTCTACATAATGGGATTTATCAGTATTATTTTAGATCCCAATTGATCATTTTGTGAATGTGGAAAATGTTAAACGAATACCGACTTTTAAAAAAGTATGGGTGACCTGATTTGAAGAGGCACAATGCTTCTCACCTGAAACAACATGTTTGAAAGTTTGAAAGCTTACATGTTCATCTTGTCTATGGTTTGTGTATGCTTTTTGATATTTAAATATTTGCTCATGGATAATTAAGTTTTTTCATTCTAAATGCAGATGCATTTCAACAGTGACACAGTCAAAGTCAATTACACTAATTATTGTGATATTTCTCAGGTTATAAATCATCAAACTGAAATGTAAACTTACCGCAGCTGCATGTATTTAAGTTATTGTATCAACAGTGGATTGTTTCAACCCAGACATGGCCTGTGAAATGTGTCTGATAAGATTTGTTGTATGATACCTTCATATTTACCAATGAACCATAGTGTATTTACCACATATCAATACTATACACTAGTGGCAACTCCTGGAAGTCTAACAAATCCTGGGCCCACACTAAGCTTTAGTACAATTTAACAGTATCTTAGGGGGTATGCTTGCACTTCTTCATCATGCAAGGCACCCTAAGAAAAGCATTGATTACTACTGTAGGAGAAACGTGGCCCAGTGTTCGTAAGGTACGCTGATACCTCACACTTGAACTTGAAGCAAATTCAATGTGTATGGTCTGTAGTGTTGTTCAGGAAATGAGATCCTATCTGTAAGGTATGGATGAAGTCTTGTTCTGGAAGTTTTTTAGTTTCTAATACAAACAAACAGATAGACATGGAATGGACTCAGTTTACTGCTCTATCTCAGCAGCTGAGAACTCTGAACTGCTTGAGAGATATATGGTACCAAGGTTGTACAGTGTCTCGACCACGATTTGCTGTAATTTTGCATTGTGACCCTTGCCGTCTTGATTGCATTTTGAAGACATTCCTGTATATCAGGAAAGGGGAATGTTTTCAGACAGTTGATTATTTTTTACTGAAAGATTTTATGTGTATGTAAAATCTTATAATTGGTGCAATATTTGGAAAATGTTTTTAAATATGACAATAAAAGTGACGGATCATTTTATTGAGTATTCATGATATGAGAGTATATTTGCTTGTTGTACAACATAACTTTTTCCGTAATTTTGTTTAGTGTAATTTCTTCCGTGGCCTACTACTGGTACATGTAGATCTTGAAATAGCTGTAATGGGGTTTATAATCAAAATTTTTGTGACAGCGTAAAATGCAATTCTCGTGTTGGCAATTGAATTTGTTTCAGATGTTAATCTGTCACATGCACAGCTCTTGAACATGCTCTGGGGAAAAGTGCGAGTAATAACACTCAAAATTCATAAAAGATTGCCAAATCCTTATTAATGCATGAGCCACATGAAATAATCAGCAATCCATAACAAAATCATGCGCTAATACTGCCTCTAATCCCAGGTTGACGATGGGGGTCCGTCCACTGATTTGGTGCAGGTGTACCCCGTACTGTGTACACTATGAAGCACACTCTGTGATTTTCTGTTAAATCAAGGGTCAAAAGTGCATAATTGCGGAGGAAACAAGTCAACAAAACATACTTGTATGGTGTGATCAAAAGAATTTTATTGAAACATTTTTAACCAATTCAACTGAGGTACTGCTTGTACCGAACAAATATAACCACATGATCACCAGAGTTGGGTAAACCAGAGAGTTTCTTTTACAACCAATCTTTGTATAAGCCTGAATACCATGAAAGATTTCCAAAATAGCACCAAAATGATATACTTCATAACTTAAACGAATGAAATTTTTTGTTGGCGTAAGTTTTGCCATTATGGAAGACTATTACCAAGGTATTGTGTTTGATCAGTCAAACATGACTGTAGTTTTGTAACATTCACAATTTTGATGGGATCTTGAATGTGACATGTAGCTGACCCTCTGAGATTGAGCACATGCACAAATGGTCATGCTAGGTACATTGTCATATCTTCAACATGATTACACATAAATTGCTTACGTATGTTTGTGAAAAATATGCTATGAAAACAAACAAAACACACAATAGTCTAGCAGGGCAAGCAACCGCTTGATTCTTTAAGTTTACATGCCAGTTCTTCAGAATATGTCTTGTCAAATGCACTGAGTGATGATAAAAGGAAACAAACTTTTGGATACAAACTGAAAGTGTTTTCTTTGGGAGTGTGTGATCCTGTAGTTCTATGCACTCTGTCCCTCATCAAAACAACCCGTATGTTATACATGATAAATTTGATGATGCTGTCTGTGTCCAATATCTTCACTGTTACCTTGAAAAATACCTCTACGAGGGAAATACTGGTACTAACACCTGACCTGTGTATTGTAATCTCTGCAACGACATTGACAGTACTTGGCATTCTTATCAGTCCAATCCATGAAAACATTAACATCATGAAATATTTGTGACCTACATAACTTTTGGGTTCAACTCCTTATTGAGATGAAATACAAAATGTTTGTGTTGCTGTTACGTTCAAAGAGGAAATACAATAATAGTCTAAGCAAAACCGTGAAAGAGTAAGCAAAAACATACATATGGTCAAGAGAAATTCACAACCTATTATGGTGAAATGGAACTATATACACCATTTGTCTGACACGGCATTCACATAAGACCTGTACAGTGATTGCTAAGGTTTACACACTCCTCTTATTCGTTTTGCATTGTGGTTGCCAACTGTGATCATACTTTACGGTTAGGAAGTGTGATAAACGGAAAGCACAGAATTTGTTTTCACAACACCATCGGAGCAAACACTGAGTCTCATTGACCGTTTCATCACAATGATTTGACCAAACTGGGAATCGAGGTGAACGGGTTAGGTGAGCAACTCTTCAGACCCATTAATATTGAAATCTAGAGCATCTACACTAGGTTACACAATGGATGCTGCTAACTAAGAAATGACAAAAGAAAAAGTTAACTTTTCAAGGTAAATGTGTGTAAATGTAAATGAATTATTTACAAAGATCATTGACGTGTAGTAAAGCCACTCTTCATATTATCCATAGAAACATTAGCACGTCATCAATTCTCAGAATCTTTCAAAGGCTATAATAACTGAAAATGTCTCTTGAAATAAATACAATTATGCTGATAGAAGATATATGGTATCATTAAATTAACAAAAAATATACAATCAATGCTGGATTTTGGTCAATTGGAATGAATCAGATATCTGATAGGCATCTCTTTTTTAAAGTGAGCACATCAAAGTCCCTATGCCTTGATATGAGTTTCACTATCTCACAATGCACCTCTGTGACAGATATTCGGCTGACTCGCAGCGTGTTTCCAAGGTTATATCTGATTGGTCGATTGTCACTATTCACAGCAACTTACGGAGTTTATTTGTATTATTTCATTATAACGGTACGATTCTGCCAACCAATTGGATAACAGCTTCGAAATCGCTGCGAGTCGGCCCCAGATATTCAAACTTTCACAATTCTGTTTGGCTTACCACTTGTGGGGGCTTATCTTGAAGCTCTTGCAGTAAGTAAAGTTTTCACTGGCTTAGTTTTGTGGAAAATCAGGAATTTTATTTTTTCCCATCAAGTTGAGATCACTCAGGGATGGCAGCCATTTTGAATCTGAAAAATTTAAACAATAATGTATCCCCTCCCGGGCCATAATGGACAAAAGCAAACTTTGAACGACATAATGTACAAGGCAAAGCTAAGACAAGGCGGAGCTGAGTAAATTATGGAGTGCAAAGTTTGCTTGGGTTCATTATGGGCCAGGAAAGGTACATTATTGCTATTATTTCATAGGTTTGCCAATGCCAGTGAATTTGTAGATGTAGAAAACATCTTGGGCCACAATGCTGGATAGTCAGATACATTAGCAGCAATAATCTGAGGGTGTGACACAATAAATTCACTGGTATTGACAAAGCTATAAATGTAAACATTGGGTAATTTAGTTCTCTAGTACCAAAATTTGGATGGTGAATCCTGATTTATCTTCTTGCTAATGAAAGCGAATGGTTAAAAGTTTACTTGAGAAAAATTTTGAGTGAAAGTTTGTCTTTCATTTCCAAGGTGCAAACTGCCTTAATAAATGTACGAGTAATTTACCGTACATTATACGTTTTAAGAAAGTAAGTTACAGCTGATTTTTCTATACCCTATCACACTGGGATCAGTGGACAAGTCAGAACTTTCACAAAATGGGCTTTAACATATAAATAACACTTTCCATTTAACCCATGACAAGATCAACATGAGGTGAAACCTTCTTACACCCAGTGACGGAGAACAGTCCTAAATTTGAAGGGAAAAACTTTAACTGCTCAGTGATTTGGTCCACAATGGAACTAGTGACTTCATGGCGTTTCTGCTTCAGGTCCCGCTGGACACATTGCTTTACAGCATCCCGTGTGAGAGGTAGGAAAGGTATCTTATAGTCTATGACAGACTCTAGTTGGTGGTGACCCAGAAGCGCCCTGTGACTGTCAAATTCATCATCACCCTCCATGTCAGGCTTCTGGAAATCCACTTCGCGGACAGCAGTGTAGTGGAGGAAGTCAGTTATCTCAGATGCTGTCACTGACTCAAGTGATTTCCCTTGCAGTACATGATGAATCAGGAATCTGTTGATCTCTTGCCCAAAGAGGTTGCTCTCTAGAATGTAGATCCCCTTCCCAAATCCTACACCTTCAGCTGTGTCCTTGAACAGCACCACCAGTGTTGGAATTAAACCTAATGGGATGGCATCAGCTTCGTCAAAGATAATAAGTATGACTTTGCAATGGTTGAGAGCAGTTGAATTGATGACTTGCATGAGCCTGGCACTGTACTGATCATGTCTGTCTTGAAGAGGAAAATCATAGGAGGAAACAAACCTGTGGGTACACTTTACAAGATTTTGTTTCTTGAAGAGCTGTTCCATAATGAGATCAGTGACAAAAGTTTTACCGGTTCCAATCCAGCCATGAAACGACAGAACCAGTGGATTTGGATCAGCATCAGAGGAAATATAGTCCGTGATGATCTGAGGTACAGCCTCTGTAACAATGTGCTGACCGAACACCATTTCCTGAAAATTCTCTTTCAACCCGGTGGTACTCAGATTCAAAGCTTCTGATGCTATAAACCGTGTTCTTCCTTGGAGTTTTGCTTGTAAATCAACATTGTACGCAGCGTTGAGAGTTCCAAGCAGTAGGGTTACCATTACAGGGAAGAGCAACCAACAAATGAATCTTGAACACCTGTGACTTTGTTTCTCTTGAGACAAATCTTTCACAGAGTTTCCAGATTTGTGGAACTCTTCACAAACGTCTGTCGACGTTCCACTCTCCTTTTTCTGTTTATGTCTTTTTACAGATGTACTTCCTGTGAGACTACGGCCTGGATAAGACATTCTTGCATTCACAGAATAAACTGTTGGAGTTCGAACAGCATTCACAGACTGGCTTCTCTGGAAGCTAGGTCTCAATGAGGCATTCCCTGGTAACATCTCAGTTTTACTGTTTGCAGTTTCAACTCTGTTGACAGAGAGACTACGAGACAGGCTGTATCCACTGACAGACAGTTGCTCCCGGTTTGCCCAAGTGACAAATATGCCTTCACTTTTGTTAAGTCTGGTCTCGCACTTGTCAAGGTTGTGAGTCAAGGACATGCTTCTGTGCATTGAAGGTGGTTTATGTCTGGGTCCCGTATCCACACTATGGTAGGGTTCATTACCGGTAAGCTGTTGACGGACTCGGTTGGAACTTCTAGACACCATCTTGGTCTTTCCTACATTCAGTGTACTGAGAAATTGTGATGACAGTATCTCTTGTCTGAAACGCCTATCATCGATCTGTTTGTGTTGACCAAGGGCAGCTTTGGAATGTCTTTTTGATAAACCCTTTGATTGACGCACTGGTGTCAGAGGTACAACAGGTGGTGGCATTCGAAGCACTGGATATGCTGCTGTCTGTTTTACCCCAGGGCCCTTACTGTGCTGGGTTTTGTTGTTTGCATCGATCCAAAGTCTGTTCGTTTGAAGAGGACGCCTCTGTGTTGATAACTTTAATGCAGATGCCGCATTTTCAGCTGAAACAGATTCTTCTGCCCCAGGAAAGTATTTACACAACAGAGGCTGTTGAGATGTAAAAAGGCACAAAAATTATACATTTGTGTAAAACGGATCATTCCAGGGAGCCATTTCAAACTGCTTTTTAAGGTAGAATGCACCTCTGGGACAGGTATCCAGACTCTCAAAGTTTTACAATTCTTTCCTGATACTACTTATGGGGGCTCATTTTAAAGCTCTTGGTGTAAGAAAACTTTTCACCATCTAGATTTGAAAATCGATAATTTTGTTTTTCTCCATATGGTTAACACAGGGAAATATGGCAATTTTGAATTTTAAATATCGGTAAATCTTGGGTGATTTGTTTCACTAGTGCCAAAATTTGCATGGTGACCCCCAATTTTGATTCACAATTTTGAAAGAGAATGGTTGAAATATTACTTGAGGAAAGTTTGAGTAAAAGTTCAAGTCTTTCATTTTTGTGGTGCATATTACCTTAATACATACACATAATATTAGAACTTATCATTCCGCTGCAATTCATAC
This sequence comes from Ptychodera flava, assembly GCA_001465055.1. NCBI lineage: Eukaryota > Metazoa > Hemichordata > Enteropneusta > Ptychoderidae > Ptychodera > Ptychodera flava. Next base: position 65,537 of record LD343651.1, on the reverse strand, counting down.
TTCTGTCCATGAAGGATATAATGGGTATGGCAGCTTTTATTCAGTTTATTAGTATCACATACTGGATAAGAATATGTTTTAAAATCTTTTTAATGATTTTATGTTCTTTATAATCCTCTGATTGATGTATCAAACTGATGGTTAAAAGCACAATAAGTTCATTTTGGGACAGGTGAGTTTCAAACACAATTTGATTAGTGGACTTAATCTTCTTTCTACCAGGCTCCATAGACAAACCACAGAAATAAATACAACTTGGGAGAATACCTTGCGCTTAATTGATGATCACATGAACTTGTAAGAGAAAAAACTGCAAATACTTTTCAAGACAGGAACTCACTTGACTCTATATTAATGGCTTTATAAGGCAGAATACACCTCAAGGACAGATATTCAGACTCAAGTTTTCCAATACTTTTCAAGTCTACTGCCTTTGGGAGGGGGCTCATTTTCAGGCTCTTGGAGCACGAAAACTTTTCAGTCTTAGTTCTTTGAAAATTGAATTTTTTTCCCAAAAATAGGTATCACTGTAACATCTGTATATTAAACATTATATAATTTGTTTCTTTAGTTTCAAATTTTGCTTGATGACCCTGAGTTTTATCCCTGATTTTGTAAAAATATTGTTGAAGATTTCATTGTGGAAAGTTGCAGCAAAAGTTGGAGTCTTGCATTTTTTGGCACAATTTAAGAAGTGAAACATTTAGCTAGTTTTATTGTTTTTCTTAAGTCTCATCGTCCTACCCCTCACCATGTGATATTCACTGTATTGCCCACAGGCTTTTATAGCTCTGCATGGCAGGGCTGTGTGTTACCAGCGTTATACGGTGGGAGGCCGTATAAAGTATAACGCCGGTAACACACAGCCCTGCCATGCAGAGCTATTCGACTCAATGCAAGCCAACCGTCACTGTTGCAATAGAATTTGTTCTATTGCATCAGTGGCGGTTTGACGGTTTGCTTACATTGAGTCGAAAGCCTGTGGTATTGCCTGTTGGAGAAACACGTAGAGTATGTATATGTGATAAGTTAAATATAGGGAAAGTACACATGTACTATGGAGGCAGGGATGTAGAAAATTTTGGTGACAGCTGGCAAAACTAACAGTATAGGCTGCTACAAGCAGAGTGTTGGCAAATTAAATTTGTGCGAAATCCCCATGATTTTTTAACTAAACTTCAGCGCTGTAATAACTTTCACAGCAGGCAAATTTTAGCTGACATCTGGTTGGTTTTGCCAGCTGCTGGGTATTTTCTACATCCCTGGGAGGATATTTCGACTGGCAAGTTCATCGAAAATGGATGAAGGCGTTAAAATCATGGTTCAATAGCAGGTGAATGACCTGACATGAGACAACTTGTGTTCGAACACCAAGGCCAGGTGACCTGACACCTTGGGATGAAAATGAGACAGGTCCCACTCACAGTCTGTTGCAAAACCACATTTATTCTCAACTTACGGTTTTGAATTCAGAAGTTGATGTTGTGTGAACAACTACGGCGCAAAACGACAGTTTTCAGAGGAAGTTGCCGCAGACATGAAGAGTTCCTGTTTCAAATTGTTGTGATCCGACGTGCCAATGTTAAAATATGAAAAAAAACCCAAACTTACCGGACATTTTTTTCGCCTTTGCATTTCAGCCAAACCACCTGTTTAAATGTATTCTATTTTGTACGAAATGGACGTACACGACACTAGAAAAATTACGCCTGAAAGTGAAACTGGGGGGAACTTGACGAACAGCGCGCAGTATTGAAATTACGCGGTTTGCTGTGCATGCGCCGTAAGAAACATGGGGAGAGGGGGATGGCTGTCGAGGTCATTCAAAGGGCCATTTACCACCTAACTAACTAAAAAAAATTGTAATTTTGTAATTTGCTAACATACATTAAAAGTCGCCCACTTATGGAAACAAACGATTGAAAAATATTCATTTGTAACTAGATGATATTCAAATGTAACATCGTAGCTATTATAAACTTTAAAATCTACTCTGACTACAAATCCAGTTATTAAAAAGACCCTTTAAGCTAATGTAGTTTATATCGATGTAAACTAAACGCATGTTGCCAGGGAAGAGTGCATCGATATGCAAAGTACAGTGTTTGTAATGGCGGGTACGTTGTAATGGATTGTCGTTATCCGGAAAATCACCGGAATTGTACCACTTACTGAATACTGCAGGTGCTGACACAATGTAAGCAGTGACAAGAATACAACAGAGTCCTGGTTGATGTAAGTCAGTTAATTTCCAGCCGTCACTTTCTTCTATATCAAAGCAAGTTTGTGTAGTTGTTGTGAAGACGTGTGTCCATGATCATATTCAACAGGCAACCTGACCCAGGATTGTAACGCTTACAAACATATTATTGTAAAATTTGCTCTTCATTTTATTTGCTCCAAACATTTGTAATTGTGCATCTCCGGAGTGCACCGTTGCTCTGTGGTTATGAATATGACGGTAGATACATTACACGTTCATTTACACAATTACATTGTACATGTACACTTTGCTATACATTGAATTACAGTTACACTATATTATTATTACCTTACCAACTTGACGGGTAAACATTTGAGAAGCATATGTAGTTTGAGGTGACTGAATATAATCAGGTGTCCCAGAAACGCTCCAGTGTGAAGGACTCACAACAAACAATTTTACAGAAAAATTCAAACAGACAGTACTTAACACATCAAACAGGAAATTAACACAAGCTGAATCTAAACTTTAGCAATTGAATATAATACAGCACAATCAAAAGTTGAAACACAACTGTAGTCTAGTAAAGCATGGCAAAACGTAATGTTATAATAAATGTCAGCAGTAGAAAGGATGGCAAAGGGGGACCTTGCAGAAATAGTGGCACAAAATCAGATCTGTCTTTGTAAAAAGTTAGTTCCTCAGCAAAATCCAAGAACAGTCTAGCTGCAGTACATGTAGTAGCTCGAGGTTTTGCCTGAGTATGCCGTCCGACCCAAATACCCAGGCAAAACCTTGAGCTACTGTACTGCAGCTGAGATCAGTCATACCATTTTGTGTGGAAGACTGTTGTATAAGAAATCATTCAATGATTGAAGCACGATTTGTCGGAGTGACTGTTGTACAAATGAATGATTGTCTCATTTTGTCTCTGTATAATCAGTCTATGCTATGATTTTATAAGGTTTTGTTGTAATATTCAGTGAAGTGACCTTGTTATTCTATATGCACCCTCCATTAAGTTGTCCTATACAGGGACAGTAGATGCAACAAACTGCCTGTAGTTGCCAGCTATATAAGTATACCAACCATTGGTCACAGATAGTAGAAAAAGGTGTGTGTACCTCACAGGGACTGTACTGGTATACTTGTTCAGGGAGTAATAGGTGTGACAAAGTCACTCCCTCCAGAGTACCGGTATATTGTTGCTTGTCATGAAACTTATGCATTTACATTGGTTTTGGCCATTGTCAAAAATTTATTAATGTGGCTATGGCCCATTGCCTTTTCCCGAAAATATCTGCTTTGCAATTTAATACACAGGATAGAGTGAGAGAAGGTATGAAAGTTTAATGTTATGAACTGCTAATTGACTAGCTTGACCACAAATTTGACATTCTCAGGTATATAGGTAGAGTGCCCTCTAGAAACAAACGAACAAACAAGACTCAGTCAACCATACCACAGTTAACTAGCTACACATGTATGCACTGACTAAGGAATAACTCTCGAAAAAAAATTCACATTCTTTTCTGAAAAGAGAGATTGCTCCTCATACCCTTTGTAGATGTAGCAGGATTTTGTAAAAAGTCTGTAATGCCCATTTAAATGTTAAAATTAAATGTATCGTTGCAGGTCCATTTGGTAATATGCACCTCCAAATTAAAAGACATAAATTTTGCTCAAACTATCTGGAATGGAACTTTAAACAACTCACTTTCAAAATCAAGGAAAAAAACAGGGGTCACCATGCAAAATTTGGTACTTAAGAAATAAATTAACCAATATTTCCTCACACAATTCAAAATGGCCACCATCCCTGTGTTAACTCTGTGGGGAAAAATTCAGTTTTTGATTGCACAAAAATAAGTTTATGTCATGAGCAACAAAATGAACTACCACAAAATGTAGACTAAAATAGTATTGCAATAGTTTTTTGAGTCCAAATATCTATCTTTGATGTGCATTCTACCATAAAGTATGGTCAAATGCTTGAAAGAAAGATATTATGTTAAAAGCAAGTTTGCTGGTATGCTTCCATTAACTGATGAGTATGTCATTCAAAGAAAAATCAGCAAAGTTGTGCTTATTCCTGAAATAGCACAGGGCCATAAGTCATTGTCAGTCATAGCAAGAGTGTGAAAAAACTAATAAATTTATGATTATGAATATTTTTGTCAAAAAAATTAAATATTTCTGTCATTATTGTATACTTACAGTCTTACGCAAGTACCCTACGCCACTCAAATCTTGAACGATGATCAGTTTCCGTGCCAATTCGTGCAGTTGTTAATAAATTTATGATTCTGAATATTCTCGATAAAGAGTGGTTAGGGTAATGGACTCACTATTGGAGGTTTTGGAGTTTGAGACCTGGTTCAAGTCCTGGTAGATCCAGAGTAGCGGATTCACTGTCAGAGGACGGTGAATTCAAGACTCTAGCTCGGTGTTGTGCCCTTGAGCAAGGCACTTTACTCCTAAGTGCTCCATTGGGGTAGTCAGTATTTATACCAAATTCACATACATGTAGTTGTACATGTACATGTAGCAGACCCTCAGAAATATGGTCAATATAGTTACACTGTGGCAGCATTGAAATGAAACTTGAACAGTAACTTGATGCGCGGTCACAAGTACTACTCTCTAAACAGTAAACGATAGGGAGGGAGCTGACTCTGACTGTCCAAGTAGTGCATGTGCAAGTCGTTAGGTCAGGCATTGAGATGTCCAGGTAGGCTGTGCGACATGTAAAGCAGGGGCCATGGAGAAATGATGTGTCATTGAGTATTCAGGCCATTTTCAGAGCATTCCCAATCAACAGACAATCTAATTTGCATGGCTCATCACAATTGCATGTTGTTGGTGAGGGGTAGATTGATCATAAGTATTTATTAGGTATGCTGACATCATTGACAGAAAGGCCAGTAATCTTGGAAAACCCAAGTTTAGAGTTCTTGGAGATTCACTGTACAGTGTCTATTGTCACATACAAGTTTTATGTGACATTCAAAGACATTAGCTACTCAGGTATTTTTTTAGGTTTGAAATTGTGACTCACCTCACTATACGAATTTTATTTATTTTGTAGTAAATGAAATGGGTCACTTTTCATTTCATTTACTACAAAATACTCATGTAGTCACATGTATGAATTGAAAAAAAGGATATTAACATTTTTTTTCCCCCCTGACAGGAACCCCCAGTTTGCAAGATGAATCCTGCCGTCCCCCTCTCCCCAGCACTGGCGGCTGTTGTCAATGGTCAGATACGGAGTGTCAGCATTGGCAGTTTGTACAGCATAGCTGAAGGCAGTGAACCAATCAGTGAAAATGATGAAATACAGAGTGTAAGTTATTTTAAATTAATGATTTCTTTTTGAAAAAATATTAACAATCATACAGTCTCTGAATTAGGTCCATATGTCATAATACAAGTATCTTTACAAGGAAAAAATATTTGTGCATCAATTAGATGATCTTAAAAGCACTGTTTGCGATCCCTGGGATCGCCTTTGTTCTAGGCTGTGAGAGGATTTTGGAGGTGTGATAGCCTTGTGTTTTCCATTGAAATTGTAATCTGGTTGGTAAATTTTCTGATGAGACAATCTGGTGCCAACACAGGCCTTTAAAGGCCTGCACTGGCACCAGATTGTCCCATCAGAAAATGTACTTACTAGATTACAATTTCAATGGAAAACAAAAGGCTATCACACCTCCATTATCCTCTTACATACTAGAACAAAGCCATCCCAGGGATCGCTAGAAGTGCCTTTAACCAGTACCAGTGCTTTATCACACTGCTACACATATCATGAACATTATTCAAAGAGAATGAAGGGCCATGCAGCATACAGTGATGGACACTGATAAAAGTCTGAACACCAGATGTGAAAACCATTCATTGTTTATTTGTTTGATATTTTCAGGTTCTTGATCTTCAAAGCAAAGGAGACTCGGCTTTCCAAGCTAAGGATTACATCGAAGCCATCAAGTACTACAGTGAAGCACTGGAGATTGACGAACAGAAGCCAGAGGTGCTGAGTGCAAGGGCTGCAGTCTACCTGGAAGTTAGAAAGTATGATCTGGCACAGAAAGATGCTGAACATCTGGTGAAGATCAACCCCCTCATACCTCAGGTAATTAGTCATACTCTGTTCACTGTATACAGTTGTTACTGTGTGGCCAGTGTTGCAGCCAGGAATTTTAAACCAGGGGACCCCGTGTCCCACTACCATTTATTTTTGGAACATTTTGCACATTGTGCGTCAGTTGTTAATCAAATTTTATATTGTTTTATTAGCTCATATTTGGTTTTATATATAAATACCAAAAAGAGCTTATATGATGAGTCTGAGTGGCGTCTGTATGTCTGTATATTTGTGGGTATGTGCGGATGTATGTCCGTCACACACAAAGGCTCCCATACCGCCAAAGCTACCGTCTCAGTATTTGGTGTACAGGTAGATGTAAGGGTTGAGATGTGAATTCGTTCAAATGAACACATCAGTGTCAAA
>LD343651.1:33929-46303 GCA_001465055.1 Ptychodera flava | reverse complement strand
TATTCGTTTTCTACAACTACAAATTCACTGGCATTGCCAAAACTATAAAATAATAGCAATAATGCACCCCCTCCCGGCCCATAATGGACGAAAGCAAACTTTGCACTCCATATTGTACTCGGCTTCGCCTCGTACATTATGTCGTGCAAAGTTTGCTTTCGTCCATTATGAGCCGGGAGGGGGTGCATTATTGCTTAATGATAAGTGTACATACCGGTACATTTTTGTGTCTTCATTACCATGCTTGATTCAGCTAAAGTTGTATGGAGCTAATCAACAGATTATCACCGTATCCCTCAAACACTCAGAGATAGTATAGACATACCAAATTACAGACAGCCTGTAAATCACATTTTTCAAGTCTTCACATGGGACAGTGAAGGACAATTCATGTAATAATGGCTTGATAATGGGAAAACTTGAACTAAATGAATAATTTGTCATTTCTCTTTGTGACAGATTTATCAAGCAATCCACCGTGCTGCAATTCATTGGCTAAGTTACTTGTTGGCCCCGAAGATGCTCTCTCTGGCTTGATTGATATTGTAAGTACAAAATTGGTGACAAATGAGTGAACCTCAGTGGTGCAAAACATTCTGCATATTTTTAAAGTTGATGTAGTGCCAGTAGAAAAGTTTGTGAATCCTATTCTTCAAATTATTCTATACTGCAAAATGATGTGAAATGTTTAGAGGCTAACTTGGTACTGTTTGTGAAAACAATTCAAACATTTCTTATCTTTAATCAAATATAAATGGCACATAAAAATCAATTAGTATGCAAAAAAGAGGAATAGTTAACTTGAATAATAAAACTTTTTGTGGTCAAATATAACATACAGTTTTATATTACAAAATAATTCAGATCTCTGGTGTTTCATTTTGCCAAAATGTTGTCAGGGGTAAGATCAGGCCAGTGTACAAGAAAAATACATGCTAATGTAAATTTTAGATCGCTATCTTATTCTCAAAGGCTTCGCTCTAAAAGTTACTCATCTTACTTTCTGTTGTCTCTTTGCCCATCAAGGTGAGCATCACCAAGCATACCTGGGAAGTTCAACTCAAGGTCACTGACATCGGGGTCAAGACACTCTGGGGTCATCACACCAGCAGGGACTTCTTGCTCTCCATTGGTTTCAAACAAGTCGGCATACTGCTGCTCTTCACTAATACAAGTGTAAACAGGTAATGGTTCTGATAGTTTCCTTCCACAAATATATCTGAATATTATCACTTTTTCAGATACAGTACTGCTCTAAAGATTGACCTCTGAGAAATCATATTTTGACTTTATGTAGAAGAGCTAAATTCTTTCCTCAGCTCAATCTGTAATAGTTTGGCGTATGGAATGCATCTTAGACCAAAAGATCTGTTGTTCGAGGGTGCCCTCTACTCTCCCCATCTTAGGGGTTGGTGGGGGGGGGGGGTGAGGGGGTGGGGCATGGAGAGCACCCTCAACCGACGGATCTTTCAGTCTTACTTGGTTGACTTGATTGAGGCGCCCTGGTTGAACTGACCGGAGCGTGACAAGTTTTTTCTGTCACGTGGTCGGGGTCATCCGGCGGATTCTCCAATCAAAGTGGCCGCCATATTGTATTTGTCTGCTCCAGACCAAATTCGATCGGGCTAGTCAGGGATCCCCAAATAAATGCTCGCACACAATCCCTGAACCAGTCGAGTACAAACTTAATTGGCCTGCGTGCACTGGTTTACACTAGTCGTCCCAATCAAGTCCACCCACTGCTTCTATAATATTAATGAAATATTTTCACTTTCACAGAAAACTGCTCAATGGTAGTCTGCATGTGTTGGCTGCAGTGCTAGGTGAGAAGGGAGAGGCCATGTTGAAGAAAGTGGACATCAACTACCTGGGTGTAACCAGTGCCAAGATCAGATCTGCCAGTGCCCGCAAGAGGGCGTCTTCCCAAGTCAAGCTACCCTCACTCAATCCAGTTTTGTTGGCCAGAAATAGGGTTAGTGTTACACCATTGGTCATTTGTATTTCAGTTTTTCACAGTTATTGAAACTGCATTACAACAGCCATTTGTGTTACTTTGTCGGTCCTTTTGAAATTTTCAACTGGAGTTTGATCTACCGGTATTCCCACTGTGTTCTATGATGCAGTTGGCCCTATGATATACCGGTACATAGTTAAAGGATGCAATACATGTACGTGCATTTGACATACAAACTGTAGCTCATAGTTTCACTTTCTGATGAGGATAAACGTGGATATCCAATTCACACGTGAATGTTAACAAATGTTAATGACAGCCATAACTCCCTATGCTGATAAAGTTAGAATTTAACATGACATTGGATGTGTGTCGGAAAGTCATTGTGATGTACAGCCCTGGTTTGGCATCTAATTACTCTCAGACTTTTCCCATGTCCCTTTAAATTGCAATGGATTTAAAATTATATTCATGACATCACAGCGATGTTTCTTTGCATACTCTTACTGATGTGTATCGTAGGCTCTGATTGTCCGATCACTGTGTTCTCTCTGTACAGATCCACATGTCTACTCCGTGGTTGTCCATGGAAAGTGATGCGGAGGAAACTAAGGAGAAGATGAAGATGGCAAGAAGGTGAGAAAAATGATCAAATCTGATTTGCATCAAATGAACTGGTTGCCAGTGCACATTAATGTCATTTCAACAGCAGAGCACTCTTTATAATGGTGAAATTCTTCTCCATTATGATGTTTGTGCAGAAGAAAAATAAATTTATCAATTTATCGAGTAATTCAATATTTATGAAAGTTTATAAGTTTCTTGATATTTCAGGAAGAAATCTGCTTTTGCGTAATATGTGCAGTTGTTACATATGATTGTCTAAAGCATTGCTATACAGAATGATAAGACTGTCACAAGACCACTTATTATAGTCAAATCATGTACGGTACAACAAGCAATTAGTAAGCACAAACACCTTAGAAACCCTTAACCCTCTAATCAACAAATGTTAGGTGCATCTTCTTTCATATTTATTGCAAAGTTTGAAGTCTATCTAGAAAGTTGCGGTTTTTAAAAAAGATTAATTCTTTTGAGTGTCAAAGTCATTTTTTGTTGCCTTTAATTAATTAAAAATAATGCAGATAATTTGTTTCAGTTCAGTTCTTTTTCAGATTTCCCCAAAAATTTTGGCCGAAAACTACAGCCTGCCAATGAAAAGTTATGACTATGTGGTCAAAATTATCAAATAATTGCTGAAAAATTAATAAAACTTGATAAACTGCAGCACAAAAAATTTTGGTGGGAAAATTACAGCACTGAATGGGTTCAACCAAACTCAAAATGTACCTGTATCATATTATAATAGAGCAATGCCATTACTAAAACTACCGTGTCAAATTTGATGTGTAATTATCAACAAAGCCTATCTTTTGTATATTTGCAATGACACCTGTCTCTTGACAAGCATATTCATCAATATTTTGTCCCACATCTCTCTTCCATCCAGTTTGAATGATCTCCAGGCCGAGTATCGTTACTACATGATGAAGGCACACGACTGGCACGATTACTCGCTGAAACCGCAAGCCCTGCAATCCATAGACGCCGTCGGCCAGCCCAAACAGAAACCCAAAGTGGTCAAGGTCAAAGCTGGTCACACCGCATCCATGGATCGCGTACCCATCCAGCAGGAGCCGACACTATCGCTTGCCGGCACTGAGCAGAGGAGGGATTATAGTCACTTTCTGTTGCACAGCAGATCAGAGAATATCATGGCCAGACACAAGGAAGCTGTCAGGAAAGTCTACATGCCATATGTGAGAAAACTGACTTCGGCAGAGTGAGTGTATTCCATTTGAGAAATAGCAGGGAATCCAGCTGCTCCTCAGTGGCATTGATTACCCGGGTTGGTTACTCAGTTATGAGTCATTCATTCAGGCATTTGTGAGTCCATCCATCCATTGATTAAACCCTCAGTGATGCAAGCAGAATTTCTCCTTGAATGAAAAACATCCAATGTGCTTGAGTAATTAAACCACATTTTACAGATCAGTTGGCACTCTGTTACCAAGATTTAGCTAAGATAATGTATGACATGATGTGCTTGCACAGGCATTGCCCAACCACCATTTCTCAATCTCGACCATGGTGGCGCCAATCATAGAAAGGACATAAAAGATGAGTACCAGTACATTGTATTGATTGTACACAAATTATGTATGCATCATTACGGCTTCATCAGTAGTTGGATGGTGAATGTAATATGTAATTTGGCATTGCTGATCGAAAAGGCTTGGAGACTGACAAATAAACACTGCAGAGAAGTGATTACCAAGGCAGGGATGACTTTAGTCAAAGCTCACAATTCCATCAAACTATAATACAAGCAACTTTAGTGTCACTTTGGTATGCATGACAGTGTTGACATTGTTGATACTGACCCTGTGTATACCCCACCTAGGGCTGTAATGGTCTGTGAACTGTGTCTTTCCAATCAGGTGTCAGATTACTTTACTAATGGGGAGGTGAATTGTGTACATTTGAGATGCAGATCTCACCTATTTTTTGTTTTCCTTTGTGAATTTAATGTGCTGTATGAATGTTTGAAGCAAGTTTTTTTTTTCTTGTACAGCTTCATTTTAAATAGAGGAGTAAAGCAAATGCATGTATTTGTAAATGCTCTAATTCAAGCTTTCTGCCAAACATTCCATCCAAATTTCTGAAAATGCAACGGTGCCAAACTGTATGCAGAAATATTAATAATATCATCAAGTTTCATACTGAACAGTGGGCTTTGTCTTCAAAACTGCAATGAGGTATCTTCATTTTGTCATGTTGCAACACTGTCAGTATTTTTTTGGTTGTAAATATAACACAATTATTATTCACTTAAATTTGTCAACAGGCTGATTTTCAGATTTTGAACACTTTCTGTTCAGAAACGTCGAAAGAAATGATTGACCACCTTGCCGCAACACATACATCATATCAGATCACCACAATGGTGACAAAGCAAATGTCTTCCAGATTGTTCAGTGACATTTACATTATGAGATTATGTAGTGAGTTAATTCTTTCTGAAGCCTAATAGAGCCTAGCCTAAACCCCGTTTCTTCGCTTTGGCCTCCATTCCGCTGACCGCACTCTGCACGGAGGCTAATTTCAAGCGAAGAAATAGGGTCTAGACTAAATGGAGCCAAGGTGCCCCCAGTTCTTTGTGTTTGTCATGAAAATCAATGTATATTTCTTCCTTCCTTTGCTGAATGGTAATTCTTTTAGGCTCAGCCTCTCGCATTTGAGAGTATCACTTGTGAAGATTTTCACTGAAATCGTGTCAAGGAACAGTCTTTCCCTCAAGTTTTTTTAACAGTCAGGTCAACAGTGAGCTATTCATGTGGTAAAGCATAAATTATTAAACCGTAAAATCATAGGTGTTTACGTGTAACGCCATGATCATGGAAACAATGATAAAACAGAAAAATACCTTAATCTAGTGCCAACATTTTACGAGTTTGCTAAATTATAGGATTTTCCTTTGGCATCAAATCATCTAGGCTAAGATAATATTTTGCACTTCTGAGAAAAACGATTTGCAATCAAAAACCAGATCTATGACCTCTGACTTTATAAAGCTTATATCCCTGTTTACTCCGATATACTCCATAATGACTCTGTCAGAGAAATTCAACAACTGTGCCAAAATTTGGTGCTAGTGAAGTGATCAAACATGTTACATGTATATACACCAGTAGGCTAGTACTCCAATAATTTTCCGTCCATCTTCTTTACGTTCAAAGTCAAAATGGCTAATGCAGTTGACTGATTTGAGGCTTTCTTTGCACAATGCTTTTCATAAGTTGTTTTCTTGTTTTATGATGGTTGGTCTGGGCAGAGGGACAAGTTGTAAATTTTTGTAAGTTTGCTAGAGTAAATGAGTGTAAATATAATTTTGTATGGATCAAAATGTTTACATAAGTTGAAGTTGTTGATTTAAATGTACAGATGTGTAAATATTGTACATATCATTGCACCATGTGAAATATACATCCCAGTGCCAAAGGTCACATGGCATGTGTAGAAATAGACATTATTAAAGTAATTGTAACAAATAAGATTAATTTATTCTCACTCCATTGCCAATAATAATTAAATTTTGCCAATATTCAAATTGTTTACAAAACATACAAAATGATATAAAGTTAATACATACTCTGTATTTTCTCCTGGCCAAATATTTAATTTAAAACCAATTGAAACATACATGTAGTGTCAGTTTACCGCTTATGACAACATATTTACAAAATATTCCAAATAATGTCTATCAATTGTGGGCAAATGTGATTTTGTGCGCTTGGAAAAAATCCTTGAAAAGTAAGAAAGTTTATATAAAACAGAAAAAATCACTTCAAATTTATAGTAGTTTATATAATTTGACAATGTGTGTTTGTCATTCTGCACTAAATGAGACAAGATTGTTTTGGAAATTTTTGCACATACATCAAAGTCAGTCCATACAGGGGCAAAGCTTGTGGTTAACATTTGTGTATTTTTCATTACCAGGAATTAATTAATGTGAGGGTTAGAAAGTACAACAGAGTTTGGTGGTGTTCCAGTCTCATGATTACTTGTTACATGGATTGATATTATTCACTTGTGAATTGCAGCAATTTTGAGTTTAGATTTGAGTTTTTTATGTGGATTTGAAATCCACTGTCACTGTGGATAATATTAAAATAATGCTGATGAAATGTCCAAATATTCATACACCATTCTTGCTCATCTAATGCTGCTCAATTTTCATTCACCTTGACATTTTCTGAATAAAAATTATTTTCAAATTAAGTTTGCGTGTGGTATTTTCTTTCTGGGGAATAAAACTCAAATACAGGCAATTGTGATGAAAAACAAATTTATTGAACTGACGAAGTACTGGTATGTACAAAACGATATTGAATTGCATCACCATTTCTTGATCTCTTGCGTACATGAATCATTTTGTAATATTAGTTATTTGCAAACGATTTTACAATACGAGCAGAGAGCTAATTTAACACATCAATTTGAATAGAAACTTCATCAATGATTGGATCATTTGAATAACACCTGATTTCACAGATATATTTACAGCACATCAAAATGACATAAGAATGCTCATCTCACTGATGACAAGGTAGAGTGTTAGCTTTACATAGAAATTACTCAATCTAACCAAAATTAAAATATACCAGTGTGAGCAAGTTTTACCTTTTATATTATATGGGGTTTATTGATCATTCATTGATGCAACCAAAAGGTATTCAGTAGTCATTAATGATAATAAAGAAATATGAAAAAATATTATGGAAAATATGAAAATTATTAAAGAAATATTAAAATTATTATTGTTGTTATTATTTTCATCATTATCATCATCATCATCATTATGAAGCACCATTGGCAATGTTGAATTCCTACTAAAGTTCGCCAGCCTAGCGAAAAGTACTCTGTCTACATACATTCAAGGGTTGCAAGTTGCTCCATCCTCAAATCCGTATAAGTCAACTTTACTTGCCAAAAATATTATCAAATCAACATTTGAATGGCGAAATTTCAACCTGAGGCAAGCTGTCATTTTCCATATTACAGTATTCTTGGCCATACTTTACCTTATATAAACTGTCGCAAAACAAGGAAATTGGTGGTTTTTGAGATGCATTCTGCCATTGTATATTCTTGTGGCACCTCGTCTGAAAATGTCAGTGAGCATTTGAATCTGACCAATCACATAGCCGGTATCCGTTGAGTGGAATTCCCGGAAACACGGAAAATGGAACATGGAAAATGGAAAATTAGACAGATTTGAAAGATTAGACACTAAAAACTTACTATGTGTGAAAACTGGGAACATATAGAAAAGGACGTAACATTTTACTTCCTAAACAACCGATCATCGCGTACAAAAGGAATACGAACATCAGAGACACATTAACTAAGGCCAAAGTCCATTGCATTAGAAACAAGTCAATGAATGAACGAACACACTACGATCCAAACATAAGCATTCTGGCCTCACTGCTAGAAGAACAGGAGATCAACAATATCGACATGATATAAAACAAAACAAGATATATATATATATGTTAGGCGACTGAGGAAGAGACCGCTCTGGTTTCGAAACGTGCGGATAAAAAAAGAGTCACTGCTGTCAAGGGCACATCTGACTACGCCCACGTCTCGACATGGCTTATTTTAAAATTAACGACTCGTTTGTTAAATTTTACACTAACAGCCAAAACACAACTCAGACACTAAACACACCAAAGCACATACAAGACGAGATGGCTGATGTGTGAAGCCACTTTCCCTTTATTACACTACTATCTATATTCTTTGAAAAATGCTGATGTAAAACTTCTAAATTCGGTACATTTAATAGTTCAAAAGTGCATAGGCGATACAAACGTCTATTTCATTATAACCTAGGAAAACAGTAAGGCCTCAACGATATAACTTTCCTTTCAAAGTTTGGTAGTGCTAATAGGCCGCGTTCAAACAAAATGATGGGGGGGGGGGGGCTGGAGGAATTCAGGAGGATTCGAAAATTTTTGGGGTAGTCGAGGGGGGACTTGAAAGTTTTACTCTACCTATAGGGGGACCAGAAACTATTTTGATTCCCAACATTTTGATGTGATCCAATGGTTCTAATGTTAGTAATAATTAAACAAATCTAGAACCATTTTGTTGCATTTTATGTCTTTAATCTCGAAAAAATCTAAAAATGTATGAATGTCATTACATTTTCATAAAACAAGTTGGCCTTGTAATCGGGCAGGAGCTGCAACTGTTGATAATTTTTCAATATTTCTATGCAATGTATCAAACACAGTTTCTTGGTGTCTCTCTACGGCATGCTGGAAAACACAATCTTCAGTTTGTCAACAAAACCTGTGTCTAAATATTGGTGATAATTATTACACCCAAAATTTCTGAGATTAAAATATAACTTTTATCGAATATTTTAACCTTCCAGTATTGTCAATTTTGTAAAACATTTATAAGTGACATCTAAGTTATATGTGTCTTGTACTTTTGAAAAAAATTTTCAGTTGGTCACTGTGCTCATTTTTTTAAAATTTAGTTAAACGTAGCTAGGAATACACAATTTTCATACTCTCTCATGATTGTCATTTTGTGTGCTTTTCAGCTGGAGCCATTGAACTGGCCAGAGTTGGATAAACTCAAGTCGGCGTAGACTGAGAAATCCAAAAATTCCACTGATGCATTTAAAAATGAATCAATTTAAGAATCAATTAAAGAACTTGCCCTGAGTATATGGCTCTACAACCTGCTGATAAGAGGTAGTGTTGAACATCTGCGTGAAGAACGACACATTACATGTTTGTTTCTACTCTGCGTGCATTTCTAATAAATACGCGGCAATATGGTAATTGGGGGGGGGGGCTTAAAATTTTTGAGAGTATTGAGGGGGGATCTGAAAAAAAAAATATTTCAATCGAGATTCCTCCAGGCTCCCCCCCCCCATCATTTTTTTTTGAACGCGGCCCTAAGCTTTCATCCAACATAATCGGTGATCTTACAGTGGCTTGTGACCTAGTACTTACGCGTTAAGTTGACACAAATCAATCAGTAACTGCAGCGAAATAGCCTTTTAGTATTGTAGTCATTTGTCTGTAATTCGGGGATATATGTATGATTGCAATTCCGATAAACTAAATAAAAATAAATATCACGCAAAGGACGCTAAGGAGTTGACAGGAGACCGTACCCAACTCTCTGGCTACTAGTTTTTGTTGTACGCATCATGTAGCGAAATATATAAGCTTAACAGCCCATATGCATCACTGCGGCAAAACAAAAACTTGCACATCTGAGCTTTCTGCGACGACACTTAGACGCAGCTGTTACCTCTACGAAAGACATAAATGTTATTTATAGACCGACTAGCCTGTGATGGGAGGTACGTCACGGTGACATCACCAGTCCACTAGCCTGGGGTGGCAGGTCACTCATCGGACTTTCGTTTTTTGTCCGTACATGTATACTGGCATGATACTGTACGAGTTTCATTGTTGCAGGAACAGTGGACTCGGCTGAATCGAGGGCCGATGTCTGGCGAAAGCCTTCGACACTTCGGCATTGGCAAGAAACCGAACCCGTATGTGCGAGAGACAATAACAATAGACAAGAGAAGGCACAAGGGATTGTAGAAATTATATACGATAAACATGTACGTGTTTTACGCCGTACCCGGAGCGCTTCGTCGAAAACATCGCAAAATTTGCCTTGCAGCAAACCATCGTTTGTGGTCATGCAGTGCGTGTCAAACAGCCGTTTACTAAAATGGCTGTAAAATTGCCATGCCGTCAAAATTGATGCTAAATTAAACTTAGAAAATACTAAGCGATTCAGTTTTGGTAAGCCTGAATTGAATTTGAAATCCAAAAACGTCCTGAAATAATCATCATTGCAGATCAGCTAGAATCAATAGGGTTGTTTAAATGCTCTTTTTCGTTGTACTTTAGAATAAGTTGACGTATATAGTTTAGTTTTACATCTAAAAGAGTGACTTTTACCTTTCAGTTTGTCTTGCAGATTTTCTGTTGTTTTATATTGCAACATCAATTCAATTCTAATAAAATACCACAAGCCTGTTGTGGCAAGAGGGGTTCACTGTAGCCTCTATGGAAAAGACCGCGCGACTAGTCTGAGATGGGAGGTTCGATCGTCAAGGTGACGTCATCAGTCTGAAATAATAGCGTAAACATGTGACAATATCACTTGCCTATGGTGGCAGGTCACTGATCGCACTTTCGTTTCTTTTTTTAACATGACATTGTATACTGATACGGTATGATTTTCATTGCTGCAGTAATATTGGACTCGGCTGAGTCGATGCCTGCATAGCCGAATACCTTGGCGGTTGAACTGAAAACGCAACAATACAATTTTCTGCTGTATCGGGTTGTAAAATCTACGTTCTTTGGAAAATGCCAATATAAAACTGCTAAATTCGACACATTTCAAATGTTCATCGGCGTTACAAACGTCTCCTACATTAAAACCGAGGAAACGCCTGTCAAACGCCTGAAGGAACCAAGATTTAAGATGTCTTTAATATCGTAAAAATCTAAAAATGTATGGATGCCATTAAATTTTCGTGAAACAAGTTGGCCTTGTAATGGGGCAGGAGCTGCAACTGTTGATAATTTTTCAATATTTCTATGCAATGTATCAAACACAGTTTCTTGGTGTCTCTCTATGGCATGCTGGAAAACACAATATTCAGTTTGTCAACAAAACCTGTTTGTCTAAATATTGGTGATAATTGAATGATACAAATGCATGGTACACGTAAACTGTGTCAGCAAGCTGAATATTGGACAGCTCAACATGCTTTAGGGAGTAGAACAAGAACCCATTTGTAAAAACTGAACAAAAATATTGTCAAAATAAAAAGTTAATATAATTACTGCCCTGCTACTACATACTGGCAGTGACAGTGATACATGTAGCTCTGATTCTGATGTAGTTTTCGGTCATAGGACACTCAATTGATAGTGAAACATACATCTACTTGTACACAAGATACAGCCACAGAGCAATACATAGAAGACCAGGGGACTAACAGTTACCGAGGATTTTTGTATTCTGGCATATGAGAACAATCAAATATTAGAGAAAAAAGATGGGGTCACCATACTTGATCTTACAGTAAGTTTTTCTAGAATCACTTAAAATCAATATATAAAACCATTCATTTCAAGTTCATGCAGTGAATGAAATTTTCACATCTCATTGTACCAATAACACAACAGTAAAACTTTGAACAGTAAAGACTCTAATTTCAATGGAAAAATGTGTGACTAAATGGAAACATTTATTTTTTTATCAAATTTGCCATTATTACACCCAAAATTTCTGAGATTAAAATATAACTTTTATCGAATATTTTAACCTTCCAGTATTATCAATTTTGTAAAACATTTATAAGTGACATCTAAGTTATATGTGTCTTGTACTTTTGAAAAAAATTTTCAGTTGGTCACTGTGCTCATTTTTTTAAAATTTAGTTAAACGTAGCTAGGAATACACAATTTTCATACTCTCTCATGATTGTCATTTTGTGTGCTTTTCAGCTGGAGCCATTGAACTGGCCAGAGTTGGATAAACTCAAGTCGGCGTAGACTGAGAAATCCAAAAATTCCACTGATGCATTTAAAAATGAATCAATTTAAGAATCAATTAAAGAACTTGCCCTGAGTATATGGCTCTACAACCTGCTGATAAGAGGTAGTGTTGAACATCTGCGTGAAGAACGACACATTACATGTTTGTTTCTACTCTGCGTGCATTTCTAATAAATACGCGGCAATATGGTAATTGGGGGGGGGGGCTTAAAATTTTTGAGAGTATTGAG
>LD343651.1:22684-32775 GCA_001465055.1 Ptychodera flava | reverse complement strand
TGTATCAAACACAGTTTCTTGGTGTCTCTCTATGGCATGCTGGAAAACACAATATTCAGTTTGTCAACAAAACCTGTTTGTCTAAATATTGGTGATAATTGAATGATGCAAATGCATGGTACACGTAAACTGTGTCAGCAAGCTGAATATTGGACAGCTCAACATGCTGTAGGGAGTAGAACAAGAACGCATTTGTAAAAACTTCAAACAAAAATATTGTCAAAATAAAAAGTTAATACAATTACTGCCCTGCTACTACATACTGGCAGTGACAGTGATACATGTAGCTCTGATTCTGATGTAGTTTTCGGTCATAGGACACTCAATTGATAGTGAAACATACATCTACTTGTACACAAGATACAGCCACAGAGCAATACATAGAAGACCAGGGGACTAACAGTTACCGTGGATTTTTGAATTCTGGCATATGAGAACAAACAAATATTAGAGAAAAAAGATGGGGTCACCATACTTGATCTTACAGTAAGTCACTTGTGAATATCTTCTTCTGAGTCCCCGCACCTATATCGATCTTCGATGGCACGCAAGCTTTGTCACTGTGTGCCTTTATGCAACCTTTTATGTCAAGTGTCAAGAAATCGCAAAATACAGCCCGCTAACCCATCTGCTAGACTTTAGCTGTCAGATTTCTTTACAAGGGAAGTCATTTCTCTGAATTTCTCAATTATTAATGAGAAAAGTACATATGCACTTAGTATCAAATAGTACAGGGGCTCAACATTTTGCAAATCGAGTCGAGTTTCGCCAATCTGTGAAATTTCCCGTGCTGTCATTAGATTCAGCAACTCTCAAACGATTCAACACTGAGTCGTTGCAAGATGTTTACATGGTATCTGTATGTACATCCATGGGGAATGCTTTCCGGGATTGTATATACTTTACTAAAAATGGTTTTACTCAAACGCCAAATTTGCAAGCTTAGAAAAAACTATTTTACTACAATGCTGTGTCTATTTGTCGCGAAAATTACTCTTCCTCGGTCCTCTCTCATTTAAGTTGTACTTTCTCATTGAACTGAATGGATACATCTCATAAGGTGTGAAGGAAAGCGGGTCACAATAATGGAGAACATCCCACTTCGCTTGTTTAATGCTACTGAAATTACTTTCTTGCCACACCTGTCTTTTAAATGTAAAGCGCGTGTGTAAGTCGCGCCAAACTACATATTTTAAAAAACAGAACTGAGTGTAAACATCGACACTTGAGATTCCCGCTTCGTCGCAAATGAACTGCTTAAGTTTGCTCTTTGGATTAAGTTAAAATTTGTTGTTTTAGTTGTTGCTGCTCTGCTGTTCTTGCGGAACCTCCATGTCTGAACATGAAATCACTACCTAGCTCGGTATAGTGAGCACAGTTTGACATGTTGGTATAAACAAGAAATGAAAGGTCAAAGGTAAATTTTCCGCGCCAAAAAAACTGGTCACATTATCAAAGTACTACAACGAATTCCTGAACATGCATGAAACACGTTCTGTGCAAAACAGATATAAATGATACCAGCATACCTGGTGGGTCATTTGAGTCTGAAACTCTTACGAAATAACATAGGATCTGCCTGTATTGTCATAATGTCGCTTTTCTACGTACGATGTCGAAGGGGAGACGTGCGAGGGATCATGATAATACTAAAGCCTAGGTAAGCTATGTTGTGTTTCAATTGTTACATCATGTATACGTAGTCCCTAACACAACAAGATTCAACTGTATTCAGAAAAATATAATATAAGGATTGGAAAATAGTATAACTTTCTGAACGTCTCACATAAAATAACGGAGTGGCCCTTTAGAACAGATATCATAATACAGACATAAGAATCACTAAATTTTTCTCCTTTCTACTCCATGCTTGTTTAAACGTACTTTATAATTTGCAAGAAACGTGAAATACTCATTCCGAGTTGTGATATATCGAAAATAGAGCGCTATCACAGACAATTTGATTTGAATTTAAAACTAGACAACTTGGATCGGAAAGATTATACTTATGTAATCCATAAACTAATATATGCACTAAAAAGTTGCATAGAGATCACTGATTGCTACTCTTGACTCTTACAAAGATGAATTTAAAGCTTTCAACAGCAATGTATCTAGAAAAGATTAAAAATGTAATTGTATTCTATCTCAATAACGTTGCAGTCTAGGACCAATGGAAAATAATTTCAGTCAACAAAGAAGGATCTACTCAAGTTATAATGCTCCCCAGGGACAGACATTAAGACACACGATCAAAGTTTTACAATTTGTTTTGATCTACCACTTGTGAAGGTTCACTTTAAAGCTTTTGGAGTAAGAAAAGTTTTTACTCTGTCTGTCTTAGTTTTTCGATATCAAAAATTGTATTTTCTCCCATAGAGTTCTTACAGGGATGGCGGCTTATCTGAATTTCAAATGTCAGGTAATTTGTTTCTTTTAAAAAAAAAAAAAAAAAACATTTGCACGGTGACTCCTGATTTTTATCCTCGATTTGGTAAAAGAACGGTTGAAAGTTTCATCGAGTAAAGGTTTAGAAAAGTTTTAGCAAGAGTTTAAGTTTTCGAATGAGTACTACCGTAGTACACTCCAGAATTCAAATTTGTAGTACCCAATACTGTAATACAGTGAAATAACTACTGTTACACTCAGAAGTGAACTTGTTCTGTACATTTATCCCAATACTGTACTTGTTTTTACCATTTGTACCAAGCTGTCGATGGGGATTGGTTAACACGAATGATATGTAGCAAGTGCCTGCTCTGTTAGCATTGATTCCACAAAAACTAGACGACTGTTTCTCTCATCAATCATACTCAAGTAAGATAGCACTAGCTCTTCAGGTAGTATGCGCCTCGAAAGTGAAAGACTTAAACTTTTGCTCAAGCTTTCCTTTAGGAATCTTTCAACCATTCTCTTTCGACACCAGAATAAAAGTCGGGGGTCAACTTGCAAATTTGGGTACTAAAGAAACAAATAACCCAAGATTTACCGATATTCAAAATTCAAAATGGCCGCCAAACCTGTGTTAACTCTACGGAGAAAAATATAATATTTGAATTTCGAAAAGCTAAGACAGTTGAGAAAGTTTTCTTACACCAAGACCTTTCAAATGAACCTCCACAAGTGGTATATCAGAAAAGAATTGTAAACGTTTGAGAGTCCGAATATTGGTCAATTCAAAAGTTATACCGTACTTTGTAGGTCAACACCGACCTTCAATCTGATGGCGCAAAATATTGCTAAACATGCCACGCTGGTTAAAACTCATACTACAAAAAAATTAAAGAAATACTTGCCACGTTTGAACGGCAAAGTGTCACAAAAAACAGAACAGTATTGCCTCACAAAATGATTTGGACAGCATTAAACTGAAATTCTGTCCTAAATACTACAAATTAATGACATGTCCGAGATAAATCGAACACAAATGAATTATCAGTTACCTACTTGTTCCTGCAATGCTACGCTTCAAATTACACATCATGACAAGATTATGCCAACCAAGGCACAAGCAAATACTATTCAACGCTTTAGAAGTTGGCAAGTAGTGTTAGGAATCGAAAGTCTGACCTAACAGCTTATTGTTTTGCTCTCTCCTATTGAAAAGCAGTGGACCACATCGTCAGGTGGTTAAACGTTGTTTGGCGCGAATTACATGTTGGCAATGCCAAACGATGCAGGTGTTTGAGAGATTATAGGCGCTTTCACTATAAATTGAGACCACAAAACCTAGTTACACAAAAGTGCATAGTGTGGTTCGTTTCGTTGCGGCTTTTCTGTCCAATAATCACAAATAATATGACTTCTTAATATCTCAATCCAAGAAGAAAAATACCAAGGCCATATACGCGAGGTACTGAGCTTCAGCGGACATCTAGGACATGTTAACAACCACGGCAACAATAATAGAACAAGCTAGGTTTTTCAACATTTACCCGAATCTAATCGAATCCCAAAACTCGTTGCTTGCATCGTGTCGACTATACCTTCCTTACCTTGTAGGGTGATAAGTTCAAAGTTAGTGAAACGCGATTCCAGTAGACGTTCGTGAAATCGACGAGTCAGCAGTTATCGCACTTCAGATGCTGACGTCCGTAGAGATATTATTGTCTGCGTTGGTAAAGTTGACAGGGTCAGAGCCTCAGAGGTGTGTCAGAGCGTCTCTAAGACAGACCTATAGGTAGAGCTCAGGCAGGTCTAAAATCGGAGCCCCCACGAGTCAAGCACACAACCTCAAAGATTCGGTTTTCCGTTGGCAGCAAAGTTCAGAACGGAATATTTCAAAGCTGATCTTGATCAAGATGAACAGTCACTGTATGTGAGACCACTATTCATTTAATATGTGTTTAAATAAAATCTTTTTCTTTAGAGCTACTTCTCGCTCTTCATTGCCTGCTAAAACTGGTGGCCAACACAGTGATTTTTCAAAGGTCACTCATAAAACCAACAGTGTACAGTAGATCTTCCTTTTCGCTGAAATTATCATATTGATATGGGTCGTACCTTATATTTCACCATTCTGGTGATCTAGACTAGGAGGCTGTCTATTCTGTGCTCAGAGGGTATCTGTCGCGAAGCCTCCCTCTGAGATTTGATCTCTGGGGCTCTTACCTCGTCAAAAGTCAACTCTACGTCGCCTGTCATACCATAAGCGGCGATCCTGTCTGTCCAGTGACCAGTGATCACGTGAACGGCAGCCTTGGTAGCTGTAACTCCGTCAGTGGGAGCCACCAACGGCAAAACATCATGTCAGTAGTCTAATGGTTTCTTAAAAGCCGGCTCTATTTGAATTCTGACCTAGGTCACCCAGTCAATTGAAGCACACTGAGGATATCATGGAGCAACGGGGCGAAAAACTAAATCGTACATATGCCTATTTGTCTGAGCACGCATTTGACAACAGTCCCACGTTGATGGAGGGAAGGTGGCTTCAAAAAAATAATCAGCAGAACTTGTTCTTTATCTTTTGCGTTTTGTCCCAAAAAGACAGATCAGCACAGTATATAAAATATCTTGGCATGTCATGTAAGCCGGTAAATGCATTTCATCGTTCCATGCATAACAATGAACAATAAATAGTCTGTGGGCTAGAGGGGGTCTACGTGCACCCCCCACAGGATAACAAACCTGTATTTTTCAGAAGCCTTGGGATCCCTAGAATACGAAATGGAATTTTAACAGAAAAACTATAGGGACGCAATAGCTGTTATGGTCATGTTTTGAAGGGTAACGCAAAATCACCATTTTCCAAACCCAAATGCATTTTCGTCAAATCTGTCTTCTTGTAAGTCATGTGCTGAGCTTATTTTTTAAACATAACCTCACTTGTTTGGTATCCGATTAGAAAGGGAATTTATTACTCTTTAAGATGACATATTGTACTGTACAATATCATCTACAGTTTTTGTGAAATATGACCAAAACTTACCCCATACCCCAAAATTTAACATTGCAAATTACAGTAAATCTCAAATTCTACCAATTTTTTAGCTTGGCATAATAAAAAATGCAATGCTTTGCATGAAATCTGTTTTATTTGATACAGAGACATGTCAAAAATATGAAATAGACTTTTAACAGAACAAATATTGGGACTCTACAGCTGTAACAGTCATTTTGAAGGCTTCCGCAAAACCACAGTGTTGCAGATTTGCATGCATTTTTGTTATATCAGTCTTCTCATAAGTCATCTGCTGAGCTTGTTTATGAATATAACCTCACTCACTAGGTATCATTATAAAGATAATTTACAAATCTTTAAAATGACATATGTAACATGCAATATCTAGTATAGTATTCATGAAATATGACCAAAACTTACGCCATACCCCAAAGTTTACATTGAAAATTGCCGTCATAGCTAAAATCAAATTCTACAAAGTTTTTAGCAAGACACAAAAAATCTGGCCTTTTTTACTATTAAATCTGTTTTATTTGGTACAGGGACATGTCAAAAATATGAAATAGACTTTTAACAGAAACAATATTGGGATTCTATGGCTCTAACCGCTGGCTACTGCAAAATCACAGCAGTGCAGACTCATATACGTTTTTGTTAGTTTTGTCCTTTTGTAGGTCATCTGCTGAGCTTATTTTATTACATAGCCATGTTTATTTGGTACCATTGACAAGGTAATTTAGTAGTTTTTAAAATGACATATTGTTATATGCCATATTTTATATAGTTTTCATTGAATATGACGAAAACTTACCCAATACCACAAAGTTTATATCGAAAATTACTTTCGTAGCTATCGTCAAATTCTACCAATTTTCGAGGTAGACATAACAAATAAGGCAATGCTTCATATGAAATCTTTTTATTTGCTACTGCGGAATGTCAGAAATATGAAATAGACTTTTAACAGAAAATATATTGGGACTCTACAGCTGTAACAGTCATATTTTGAAGGGTATCGCAAAATCACAGTATTGCCAACTCGCATGCTGTTTTGTTAAATCTGTCTTCTTATAAATCATCTGCTGAGCTTGATTTTTAACATAACCTGGTTTGTTAGGTATCAATAAAAAGGTAATTTACTAGTTTTTTAAAATAACATACCGTAATATGCAATATCTTAATATGGTTCATGAAATAGGACAAAAGCTTTCCCCATACCCCAAGGTTTGCACAGCAAATTACAGTGAATCTGAAACTCTACCATTTTTACAATTTATTAACTTTGTATACAAAAGGCAATGCTTGTATGCATTCTATGAAATCTGTGTTTTTGTTAAAAAGTATGTCACAAATATGAAATAAACGTTTAAAGGGAATATAAAATGATTTGATAGCCTTTTGGGTCATATTTGGAAGGGTACCCAGGTATCAAGGCAAATTTGCCGAAACACATACATTTGACATATATTGGTCCCCCTCCAAAAATGATCCAAATGGCTACTAAATTGCATCATCTTCCCGTTAAAAGTTAATTTTATACTTGTGACATACTTTTGTAACAAATAAATCAGATTTCCTACAAGAATTGCCTTTTGTGTTATGTGTAGCAAAAAATGGTAGAATTTAAGATAAGCCGTAATTTGCGATTTGAACTTTTGGGGTATGGGTTAAAGTTTGACCATATTTCAGAAAAACTATGAAGGACATTGCATATTACAATATGTCATCTTAAAGAAGAATAAATTGCCCTACTAATGATACCTCACAAGCTAGGTTGTGTTACAAAATAAGCTCAGCAAATGACTTACAAGTAGAAGAATTTAACAAAATAGGTGTCAGTCTGTGGTACTGCGATTTTGCATTTCCCTTCAAAATATGGCTGTTACAACTATACAATCCAAATATTTTTTCTGTTAAAAGTCTATTTCACATATCTGACATGAACTAGTACCAAATACAAAAGATTTGATACCAAAACAGAGCTCTTTTTATCATGTCTAGCTAAAACTTCGCGGAATTTGATCATGTTAGTTATGACAGTACTTTCTATATAAACCTTGGGGTATGGGGTAGGTTTCGGTCATATTCCATGAAAATTGTACAAGATATTGCCTGTTACAATATGTCATTAGACCATTTAATTAAATTTCCAATGATACTAAACAAGCTAGGTTATAATCAATAACAAGCTCAGCAGACGACTCATAAGAAGACAGATTTAACAAAAACGAATGCGAATTAGGAATACTGAGATTTTGCTGTACCCTTAAAAATACAGCTGTTCCAGCTATAGAATCCCAATTTTTTTCTGTAAAAAGTCTATTTTATATTCCTAACATGTGTCAGTACCAAAACAGATTTCATACAAAACATTGCCCTATTTTTTTATGTCTAAGTGAAAAATTGGTAGAATTCGACATTAGCTATGACAGTAATGTTCAATGTAAACTTTGGGGTATGGGGTAAGTTTTGGTCATATTTCGTGAACCCTAAAAAAGATATTGCATATAACAACATGTCACCTTAAAGACTAGTAAATTAACTTTCTAATAATACCTAACAAGTGCGATTATATTTAATAACAAGCTCAGCAGATGACTGATAAGAAGACATATTTAACAAAAACGCATGCGAGTCATGAATACTGAGATTTTGCGGTACCCCTCAGAATACGACTGTTACAGCTAGAGAATCCCAATATTTTTTCTGTTAAAAGTTCATTTCGTATTTTTGATATGGCAAAGTTCAAAATAAAACAGAAATCATACAAAAAATTGCCAAATTTTTTATGTCTGCTTAAAAAATTGTTACAATATGAAATTAGCTGTGACAGTAGTTTTCAATGTAAACTTTGGGGTATGGGGTAAGTTATGGTTATATTTCATAAAAAACTGTACAAGATATAGCATGTTACAATATGTCATTTTAAAAACTAGTATATTATCTTACGAATGATACCTAACAACTTACATTATTTTCTATAAAAAGCTCAGCAGATGACTTATAAGAAGATAGATTCAACAAAAATGCACGCAAGTCTTAGTCAGGAATACTGAAATTTTGCTGTACCCTTCAAAATCTGACTGTTACAATTACAGAATTCCGATCTTTTTCTGTTAAAATTCTATTTTATATTTCTGATATAACCCATTACCGAATGAAATATATTTCATACAAAAATGCCTGATTTTATATGTCTAGGTAAAAAAATGGTAGAATTTGATTTTAGCCATGACTGTAATTTTCAATGTAAACTTTGGGGTATGGGGTAAGTTTTGGTCATATTTCATGAAAACTATACTAGATATTGCATGTTACAATATGTCATTTTAAAGATTTAATGATACCCAACAAGTGAGGTTATATTCAAAAACAAGCTCAGCAGATGACCTATAGGAAGCCAAATTTAACAAAAATGCGTGCAAATCTGCAACACTGTGATTTTTCGGTACCCTTCAAAATATGACTGTTACAGCTGTAGAGTCCCAATATATATATTCTGTTAAAAGTCTATTTCATATTTTTGACATGTTCCTGTACCAAATAAAACAGATTTAATCGCAAAAATGGCCTTATTGTTTGTGTATAGCTAAAAATTGGTAGAATTTGATTTTAGCTATGAATGCAATTTTCAATGTAAAGTTCGGGGTCTGGGGTAAGTTTTAGTCATATTTCATGAATACTGTACTAGATATTGCATGTTACAATATGTCATTTTAAAGATTAGTAAATTAATCTTTATAATGATACCTAAAGAATAAAGTTATATTCAAAAACAAGCTCAGCAG
The DNA here is from genome assembly GCA_001465055.1 of Ptychodera flava. Classification (NCBI taxonomy): domain Eukaryota; kingdom Metazoa; phylum Hemichordata; class Enteropneusta; family Ptychoderidae; genus Ptychodera; species Ptychodera flava. The sequence goes on along the minus strand of LD343651.1, from coordinate 23,586 downwards.
ATGACCTATAGGAAGACAGGTTTAACAAAAATGCATGCAAATCTGCAACACTGTGATTTTTCGGTAGCCTTCAAAATATGACTGTTACAGCTGTAGAGTCCAAATAATTTTTTAGTCCCCACGGACACCGTCCGGGGGGACTTATAGGTTTGGTCATGTCCGTGCGTCCGTGCGTCCGTGCGTCCGTCCGTGCGTCCGTCCGTCCGTTCACGCAGATATCTCAGAGACGCCTGGAGCGATTTCGTTCAAACTTGGTACAAGGATAGTACCATACCTCATACAGATGCACGTCGATTTGTTTCACAATGCGATCAAATTTGGCCGTGGTAGAGGACTTTTTAGTTTTCACCTCCATAGACTCCCATGTATAATAAAAATTTAGTTTCTCATCGTATTCATATTGCAAAAAGGATGCAGTGACACAGTTTTTAGTCCCCACAGATAAAGTCCAGGGGGCTCATAGATTGGGTCATGTCAGTCCGTGAGTCCATCCACGTGAGTCCATCCGTTCACGCAGATATCTCAGACACTTTGAAAAAATGTCATGTGACCTCGGTGACCTTTGACCTCAAATATACATATTTGTCCATAACTCAGTAACCACAAGTGGTAAACCTTTCATATATGGTATGATGGGACACCCTATGACGCCACATATTGTACCTCATTAATTATGTGCATATCTAATTTTGAGCGAGCCAATAGAGCTGGAGGTCTGATTTTTGGTATATATGAATAACTTAGCAATACAATTTTTTTGACAAAATGTCACGTGACCTTGGTGACCTTTAACGTAAAATATACACATTTGTCCATAACTCAGTAATCACTAATGCTACACCCTTCATATTTGGTATGATGGGACACCTTATGACACCACATATTGTACCTCATTAATTATG
>LD343651.1:4536-21009 GCA_001465055.1 Ptychodera flava | reverse complement strand
ACATATACACTTTAGTGATACTTCTTAATGACCTCATTTCCCTGCCCCCTCAAGACTAATACTCCTATTACAAGTGGGGACTATGTCATTGTCAATGACTTGTCTGTTAAAAGTCTATTTCAATTTGCTGACATATCACTCTACCAAATAAAACAGATTTAATCGCAAAAAGGCCAGATTTTTTGTGTCTAGCTTAAAAATTTGTAGAATTTGATTTTAACTATGAATGCAATTTTCAATGTAAACTTTTGGGGTATGGGGTAAGTTTTGGTCATATATCATGAATACTATACAAGATATTACATGTTACAATATGTCATTTTAAAGATTTGTAAATTATCTTTATAATGATACCTAACAAGTGAGGTTATATATTAAATAACAAGCTCAGCAGATGACTTATAGGAAGACAGGTTTAACAAAAATGCATGCAAATCTGCAACACTGTGATTTTGCGGTACCCTTCAAAATGACTGTTACAGCTGTAGAGTCCCAATATTTGTTCTGTTAAAAGTCTATTTCATTTTTCTGACATGTTCGTGTATCAAATAAAACAGATTTCATACAAAACATTTAATTTTTTATTATGCCAAGCTAAATAATTGGTAGAATTTGAGATTTACTGTAATTTGCAATGTTAAATTTTGGGGTATGGGGTAAGTTTTGGTCATATTTCACAAAAACTGTAGAAGATATTGTACAGTACAATATGTCATCTTAAAGAGTAATAAATTCCCTTTCTAATCGGATACCAAACAAGTGAGGTTATGTTTAAAAAATAAGCTCAGCACATGACTTACAAGAAGACAGATTTGACGAAAATGCATTTGGGTTTGGAAAATGGTGATTTTGCGGTACCCTTCAAAACGTGACCATAACAGCTATTGCGTCCCTATATTTTTTCTGTTAAAATTCCATTTCGTACTCTAGGGATCCCAAGGCTTCTGAAAAATACAGGTTTGTTATCCTTTGGGAGGGGTTGCTCGTAGACCCTCTCTAGCCCACGGCCTAGAAGACATTGAGTACAAATTACATACGAGCAGCAAAGCTAAGCTAAGGCCAGAGGGAAAATGCTCCTCGGATTTTTTTGCAAGGCTACGGAGGTGGCAGGAGAATTGTTTGAAATTAATTTTACCAACCACGAAAATCTCCCACTTGAATAGTCTAGATTTTACATTACATGTGCAGGCAGTGTTGCTAGAACTAATTCCACATGCTTCCAGAAGAAAAAAAAACAAAAACGAACAAAACCCCAAAAGCATAACCACCATCGTTAGAATAGGAATACAGGAGTACCTATTTGCTGCATTTTCAAAATAAAATTTCCAAATTGGCTGAAGTAGAGGCGGCAGTCCCGAGAGAAAATTAATTATTCTTCCTTGCCTAAACACATATTTGCTTATTCAGTTGTGTTCACATACACAATGTTAAAATAATTTGAAATGATTAGACCTCGCATTTCATTGATCTGTAAACTAGTCTCTACCCAAAGATAGAGCAACTTTTCATGATAGCGTTTCGAGTACCCGAGTTAGGTTTTAGGGTGCCATGAAAGCGTCAGGCGATACCTTCGTGTTAAACGATGTAGTCTAAACATTAATCCAGACACCGGTGTCTAAAACACGTGGAGCTGATCGAAGATCAAGATCTCGGGCACTCTTCAGTAATTTTATCGATAGGATTCCAACTCACAGCGTACGAAACCTAGCAAAGGCATCAGAGACAAATCCGTTCGGCCAAATCCCGCAAGACTGGTTCAATAATTAAAATTAGTTGTTACGATTTTTTCTCAGGCTGACCGCGACCACTCCACAAGCTGCAGAATTCATAAAGCACTCGCGCACACACGTAATTGCTATTAACATAACACACAAACTCAATCAAAGCAACGAATATATAGGTGGTGGATGAGTGTCAATCTTCTGATATTTTCTTAATTTTACTTAAGTCAACCTTAAGTCATACCTAGATGTATTGTTTGAAATTAGACATAATACACTATATACTAAGCTGTATGACAAAAGAGACGATTTCAATTTTGAAATCATAAACTTTCCCTTTTTGTCGAGCAATATACCATCATCTCCAGCTTATGGTGTGTATATTTCACAACTCCTCAATACAGTAGAGCATGCCATTCATATGAAGACTTTCGAGTTAGACACAGCCTATTAGCTCAAAAGTTAGTGAGGCAAGGATTCTCAGAAAGTAGATTAGTGAAATCATTTAAGAAGTTCTACGGTAGATACGGAGATGTTGTATCCAAATATGACCTGCCTGTTTCTCAAATGATGAGTGACAGCATACCAAATTTTGACCCACAAAAGTAATTTGGTGAATTCACCAAATAACAATGAATTTGTCGCTTTTGGTCAATCTTGACGGGTGCGGCTAGCTGGCAGGGTACGCTTACCCATTCCAGACACCTGGTACCACCACTATTTCGTGGTTCAAGATGGCCCCATTGCCTTTAAATTTGTCATCATCTACATGTTCCTTGGACCTGGTAAATTTCATAGTTTACCTTGAATGATAACGATTATTGGACCTGATTTGATGTCTATTTTTTCCAGATTCCAAGACTCCGGCCCATTTGCCAACGCATTTATCACCGGCAAGGTGACCACGCATATAATGCTTATTTTTAACTCGGTTTTGAGTTAGCTGCCACGCTTAACTGCCGTGAACCACGACCACGTTTATTTCCTTTTCGCCGACACTAAAGGTAAGCTGTATAGACATATTATTCGAATATTTTTCGAATGCATAGGAGGTGACAGAGTATTATGCATAAGTTATATTTGAGAGTGTCGGAATCGAACAGACTGACTCAACTTTTGAGGCAGTTGAAAGGTGTTGCATATCCGAACCAAATGACCCAAGAACATTGTAGCGGATAATGTGAAATTAGGTCCAAAATACATCTTCAGGGATCCAAATGTTTCTATGAGTTAGTGGTAGCATAATTCTGACACAACAAGATTCATACGGTGATAAACCTGGCCATCACAAACCACGGTTCTCATGATACGTTTTAAATCCGTACAAAATACAAGTAGGTTGAACATTTGTGGGACACAGCGTTAGGCCACTTCAAGAAAAACCTACCAGCCAGCAAGCCAGAAAAAAAGACAAAAAAAAACAAACAAAAAAAAAAACAGGGAAAAAACACAACATAGATCAATCCCATAAACAAGTCTTTTACTTTCCAATCTGTTTATTGGTCACATGCATAAAAACTCAACTATTACATTTACAATGTAGTGTTTCTTGTGCTTTTCCTTAGACTCTTGTTTTCAACATGCTTAATGAAGAGCACAAGACATTGTAAATGTAATAGTTTAGTTTTTATACTTGTGAGTTATACTTGTATAATTACAACAGACATAGTTAAAGTTAGGTAACTGTGAGTCTGAACAAAAATCCAATAATAAACAATCGCAATAGGCATCAGACAAGTACACAATGTGACAGTAATCAACCGGTTGTGTTACGAAGATAGTTTGTCTCTGACATAGGTTTATGCACTAGGTGATCATAGGCACCAGCGCTAGCAAATTATTGATTAAATAACAATATCTCAATTATGAATACAAAGCATATTTGCGACAAATGCAAAAAGACTTTAATTACGTATAACGAGGATGTTTACGAAGTTTTGACGAAAACAAGAATATATTTGAATTATATTTAGATTGATATGAAGGTAGTCGACACTTTATGAAGAAACATGAGAATTTCCCGTGATGTTTGCAACGCGTAACAGTGACATTTGAAAATTAATTGTGACATGTAAGTTTAAGATCAAAACTTGTATTGATGTTCACGATTGGATGTATTATTTTCTTTAATTAATGTCTTTCGTATAAGCAAAGCCAAGCCTTAAAGATAAGATTTCAAATCCCATCCTAAAAGTACAAGGAAGGTAATTCAAAAGACAAGAGAGAAAGATACAACAAACAAAGCAGGAGGACAGAACGACCAAAGAGTAGTCCAAGGCATTTAGACAATTGGAGAAGCTTATCTTGGACGATGGCAAATGTCAAGCTTGTCTACCGAGAAATAAAGTATATGTAGTACCTCTCACAAGCTAAGACGAGCCCACGAGTAAAAGCAGGCCAAGGCCAGATAACGAGATAAACAACGCGATAAAAAAAGAATAGTAATAGTTGTTTTGACAACCTATACATCATGAATTTCAAAATGTTGACGTAGGACAAAAAGTGTTCTTTCAAAACCTGAAAAATTCAAATTTTAAACTGCAAAAAAGTTACTGAGTATAACAAAGAATGTTGTTGTCACTCACAAAACAAATGTTAAACATTATGGTAAAAGTTGAAACTACTGTCTCTTTCATACAATTACCATTGTTGTAGTAAGAAGTGTGGGTAACTGAACAAATCATAACAGCCTTGAGTCCGAATCCTCCTTTAAGTGTCCAAGGTGTCAAATAATACTAGTCCTGAGCACAGATATCTGTTGAGTCACAGAGTACCATAGACAGAGTGGCAACAGCTATTGTTTAAAGCGTGAAGCGGTTACGTAAGCAATCCATGTTTGCCTCGCCTCACGAAGCTCTTGGCTCGCTTTTCCGAAGAGTGCCGACCATGCACCCTTCGGTAATTTTCGGATTTTCACCAATTGTTAAGCGAAAGTATGTTCGACAAAGTTTGTGTTGTCGTTGTCGTGTGGTGCTGATCGGAATTGATGTGCTGGCAAAAACGGGAGTGTTTTGAGCTTCAGGAAAGTGGGTTTTACCGTTTTAAAAATTCCTCTCATATTTTTATGAATATATAATGAGTGTGTTTGAACCAAATTTGAAAGTCTTTTATCGATACTGTCTGGTTTTACTCAATGGTTTACGGTCAGTCATACCGTCTTTTACACGTGCGTCAAGAAAGGACATGTTTATGAAACTGCTGGCGTGTTATGTTTTGATTGGCGTGAAGCAGTGTTTCTGGCCTGAGAGCTCACAAAGTAACTATGGTTGCTACGCGACTGGCAGTACGATGCCATCTCGTCGTATGTTTCGCATAATCTCGTGTAATTATCAACCACAAACAAAGCCTCCAAAAAGTTTAACACCTTTGAAGCTCATTTTAATATGAAAAGCCAATAGTCTACCGAGACGACCATGGAACAAAAGGCATGCAAGTGTTGCCACTCTGTCTATGGTACTCTGTGGTTGAGTTAAATGCTCCATTAGCTGTAACTTTTGGCTATCTATTCTGAAGTCTGAATTCTATGAACAACTTTTTTATCCTTCCTCCAATAGCTTTTAGATACTTTCGATAATGTTATATCATAGTATCTTTCATGTATATAGGGCGTTTCGTCAACTTTGGTCAAGGTGATCTAGGTATATTGCTAATTAGGAAAATTCATGTAATATGCAAATTAGGAAGTGGCTGAAATGAAAATGCCTAATGACCTTCAATAATTTTGTATCATAGTATATTCCATGTACATAGCAAGTTTCGTCAACTTTGGTCAAGGCAATCCAGGTATATCCCTTATTAGGAAAGTTTATTAAACATGCAAATTAGGATTTTGCTAAAGTAAAGTTAATGACTTTCAATAATGTTGTATCATAGTATATTCCTTGTAATAGCAAATTTCGTCAATTTTGGTCAAGTAAATCAAGATATATAACCCTAATTAGGAAAGTTCATTACATATGCAAATTAGGAATTGGCCAAAGTGAAAATGCTCAATGACTTTCAGTAATGTCGAATTATAATATCTTCAATATACACAGCAAGTTTCGTCAATTTTGATGGAATCAATCAAGATATATATCCCGAATAAGTAAACTGTCAATAAAACACCTCGATGTTACATGATGAAGTAGGTGACGCACGGAAGGACCACTTTAATGGTTGCATTGTCATAGACGATTCTTTTATCTTTTGCTGCGATCGTATATATACTATATAGAAGTACTATATGTACCTAACAGGCTACCTGATGCAAGTAAGTCATTACCTGTTTGCGAGAATCTGTACAACGCCACTAGTGTCGGACTTTCATTGATGAGAATCTCGCGATATCTTGAGAGATTCATTAAAAAGTTGACCTTGCAGACAAGTGCAGATTTTCTGTGTCTGCCTCATTGATATTTCTTTCAAACTTTTGACAGAAGTGAACATTGTGGTCGAGTAAACTGTAGATGTATACTCTCCTTTCTTTCAACAGGGTTTCCCTTACACTGGCTGCATACTTGTGCGCCCAATGTGGGTCTCCTATGCATAGGTGTTGCAGTTCACAGGCAGATGGTGCCCTATGAAGTTTATGGTACAGTGTATGGCTGGTGATGTGCTGAGCAGTTACAAGTTTATCTCCATGGAAGCTCCAGTTAAAAGTATAAAGGTGGCCCACATGTCATACATCGCTGATGTTAAAGAAATACAGAGGTTTGAACTGAAAGTACTGTTGCTGTGCTGTGAGAAAGTGCAAGTCAGACTCTGTAAACTGTATTTTTTCTGCCACATTAAAATGCCCGCTCAGTACCTGGTTGAAATACTTGTGTTTGTACAAGTAATGATGGATACCCCTCCACATACGCCAAGTGAATTTAGAGCCCTGTTGGACTGCACTGCTTATGTTAAGGGCATTAAAGGGAGTGGTACATGTAAAGACCTGAATGAATTCCTGTCGACTGTTGGTACATCCATATTGCCTGGCCAGTCGACCCAGAGTCGTGGTGACAATGCTTTCTGTCAGTTTGCTGACCAGACCACAGCTCAAGAAGCCACTGTTAAACTTAATGGCCAACTGTTCCTGGGCAAAAAAGTCGACAATAGCTTGGATGTCCGTCAGTTTGTACAATAGACTCCATTTATATGAGGCCACACCATCTAACACCATACCAAACACAACGGGTGGCAATGCTGATGATCAAGACCAGTTGCTCTTCATCAAGACCAGTTGTTACGCAAACCAGCTACACATCCTGCCAGAAGTTACAGTATGAGAGTAAAGTAAACGACACCAGTGATGTTGACCAGCAGAATTGAACCACATGATTGAAGTTCTACGTAAAGAAGGACATGAGGTAGCCGAGACCCCATACTTCGCTTTCGGCCTTTGCCACACTCCGTCTAGCCGCGTGGCCGATGATAAAGCTATGATAAGCAAAACTGCCAATTTGTCAAACCAACCCGTACTTGCTTATGCTGACTATGGCATCCCATTCGAACTCCACTGAACGCTAACCTGAATGGTCTGGATGCTGCTCTATATCCGGAACAGGATTGCAGGAGAGAGTTGCAGAAAGAGAGTTGTTGCATATGCAAGTAGAGGTTTGTCCCCAAGTGAAAGAAACTATATCCAGTTTATAAGCTTGAGTTTCTAGCCTTAAAGCGGGCAGTAACTGACAAGTTCCACGATTACCTGTATGGAAATTCATTCAAGGTAGTCACTGACAACAACCCCTTAACCTATGTAACGAGTGCAAAATGAGATGCCACTGGTCATCGATGGCTTGCTGCGCTTTCGACGTATAAATTCTGTCTTGCTTACAGACCAGGTACGAGGAATGTCGGTGTTGATGGTCTGTCTTGCCGGCCCACACACCTAACCCAGAGTCAGGTTCAGCGGTATTTCAAGGCATGACAGAGACAGAGCGGTATTTTGTACAGACAGTACAGTACAGATTTGTCGGAATTTGATAGCAATCAGGGTATTCATTTTGTTATAGTTTATCATGCACCAGAAGAGAGGGTACTAAAACCCGAAGAGGTCTCAGACCCAGATACTGTGCCCAAAGAGGAAGAACATGTTGCGAAAGGGCCAATGTCAGTGGGTAGTGACGCCAACCCACATGGGACTACTTCAGATATGTTTCCCGTTTCCCGTCGCGAGTTCCACTCTACCAGAAGTACAATATCATATTGAGAACTAGGGGAATGGAAGTTTGAAGCCACCAAATGACCCAAGCCTACAAGAGGATGCTGATCCACATATGGAGTTGGGAGTTCAAGAGGAAGTACAACTTGAACCAATGGAAGAAGTGGAAAGGGAGCCCTTGAGGAGATCAAAGTGGACAATACTGCCACCGGATCGCCTGAACCTTACTCAAGTTTGCAGTAATCCAGAGTGGATGAAGCAGATTTCGCCCAGGGATATTCTGCAGGACGTCTTTAGGGCGTTGATTGTCATTGTATCAAGGGGTTAATCACTTACTGTATTTTCTTGTGAATATCAGGACGATATTCCAGAAAGCAGGGAATGTACACATGTGTTGACGATAGTTCCCATTAACTTTAAGTCAAATGATGACTATGCGGCCCCACGACATCATCATCATGAATCGTATTGAGCGCGCGACGTTCGATATAAGGGGCATGTAATAAACATTATAAATTCAATATTAATGAAATCAAACCAAAGAAATTAAATGAAACGAAAATTATTCAGGATAATTTTCTGTTTCAATTCGCTTGAAACGTTAGCGACCAAAACCGATGTTGTTGTTAAGAGGAACATATATCTGTCATTTTCAAACTTAAATACATGAAATATCTAGAGGACACATATTCTTTAAAATTTTGTTTCGGTATAAGGTCATCTTGCATGCGTCTCTGGTCTATAGATTCCGACTGTAGATTTGGGCGCTTTAAATCTGATCAAATTTATGTGAGATTTGTGTATCAATTGTCACCTATAACCACAGGAGAATAATTTAACCATTGTTATATAAAAGGTAAGGAGGGAAGGTTAACATGCTGAACGGAATGTATTTTCATCACGGAAATGTATCAATACCGTCATTTTGTTTGTTGTTTTCGCCAATTCCTCAAATTTTGAAAACAAATTTTGAACTCGGAAGGACATGTACGAACTGTTCATCCATAGCTTCAACTGTGATTTTTTTACAGTTGGTTTATCTTGTTTCATTATTGCAAGAAATTTCCCAGTAGCAAGAACGAAGCTGCTAGCATGAAACATGGCACAAAGGGATTTTGTCATGTTCCAGGGTCATGGCCAAAGCCTGTACGTAGAGCTTTCGATGTCTGCAGATGTTTTCACTTAATTTAACGATAATCTGCCTCCCTTAAGCGTAGCTCCTTATAGTTAACATTCTTTAACACCACTCCGGTGGAGTTGAGGTATATTTGAGCACATGCAGGTTTAACCTAGGCCATGATACTCCAAAGGCGTACACCCTTATCATTGTCACTCTTACTTCAACATGTACACACTCCTCGCACTTTCAGGAAGAACATATCCAGCCGCCATTCTGTGTGCATATTCAGCAGCATCCAGTGGCTCTGCTCCATCCACGTTTATAACTCTCCATATTCCCCGTGTAGAGATCAACTCCACATACCAATAAATAGCTTTTCCGTTCCGTGTCCGTGAACGGCATTTGTCTGTCCTTCACCGTACCATAACGCGCATCCACACGATTCAGAAGACTGGTCCTGCACAAACCCACCCCTACCCCCTTCCAAGAAAATTGAATACACACTGGAACAAACCCAGCAAAATGTCAGCGATATCCTCTACTTAGTACAGCTTATCATAATAGCGAGTGGAAGGGCGCTCGGGAAGCGAGCACTTTGAATGACGTATGTACATATATGGAATGGAGTGAAATCTCTTACCTTCGAGTTTGAAAAGAGTGCACTTCCAATCCATTCCATGGAGGCGTCCATTTAGACCAATTGGCCACGGATTGCGTGAAATAAGAGCTGCCATTTACTACAATTCCTACCCAAAAATGGACTTCCTGACAAAGGAAGCGTTTTTTTAAAAAAACTATTATTTTCGATCACTTTTAAAAGCCGGGTTCCGTATGCGCTGCCATTTTCAAACAAGCCAACTCTCGCTAGATTAATATAAGTTGATGCAATAAAGACTGGTAACTCAAGCGAGAATTCAAAATAAGCTGCGGAGTGCAACCAACGGCTCGAATATTGTTCAGTATACCTCCATCGCCTGTTCTGGGTTTGATCTGACCATGTAATTTGCCCAGACATGATAATTGATTTCCGTTGGTCACCCTGACTGCTGGGCAGTTTCAATTTAAATCAGTGAAATCTATTGTAATTATTTTTGAAAATATTTGACAGCCCTTCTCCTTCTTCTACACTATAGCAAAAACATGTAGTAAACGTTGTAATGGACATGCTATGTACAATAACAGAGTTTTCTGTGCATGTTCATCGAAAGAGACACTCTTTGCCCCATTCATCAAAATGAGGGGGCAGACTTGACATTTAAGGGGCAGTCAGTTTTGATGTTGATTTTGCCTTCCTAGGAAGCGCTTCATTACGATCGCCACCCAGTTCGGTTGCGTCGTCTTCGTCGCATGCAGCACCCGTATTAACATCGACATCATGATGTTTGTCAGCTTGAGATGTGCTCAGCTGCTCTCCATCTTCTGTCGATTTATCACCCACAACAAGTTTCCCCAACTCAGAATTTGACATATTTGTTCCCATGGACACGATTCAGTCCGAATTCAGGGGTTAAAATCCATGAAAATATTCATCGATCCCCGTGCGCCGATCACACCTTCATATATCAGTATATGTGGACCTCTTTGTTTGTTTTGTGTGCGATTTCCGCGCTGCCAGTAACTTTTTCAGGGCAGACGGTAGCTTGAAATGCGCAATTTGCGCAGTCGCTCAGTCGAGAGAAACCCCTGCAATAACAGTCCAATATGACCTCAATATCAATACCTCACGCAGCGCTAGCTCTCAGGTCAGACCTGTTACATATGAGTTATTCTCACATTGCAATTTTATCTGCGTGTCATTTTATATTAGCCTTAAAGAATGACTATTTCAATCACAGCATTATTATTGCTTTTAAATATTTGTAAAGTTCTGACTATTTCACCATTGCCTTAAGATTTCATAAACATTTTTGTTTCGTTTCTTATGAAATGAATGTACCATTGATTTCATTTTGAATATTCGCTTCTTTCATTGGTCAAACTTATTTTTGCATTAATTGGAAAGTGAAATGTGAAATCTTATGACCATGGTGTCACATTGTATTATTGTATAATAATGGTAATTTTTATTATAGATGTTGATAGCATACAAGGCATACAAGAGCCTTTGCCAAACGATCCTGTACCTCAACCAGTCCATCAACAGGTGCATGTAATTCTATAACACTTTCCCCTCGCAAAATGGTAAATTATCAAAAGTGGCTTTGCTAAACTAGATAAAAAATCGCACAGTATCACTAAATTGACTTTCCCATTGGTATATAGAGACTAATCTTGAAGGCGACGAGTTACGAAAATTGATAATTGCGATGTTGTTTGTTCAAATGACTAACAGGCAACTCTGCAGAGTGGAACGTTATGCCAGGAAATATTAGCCAAATCGTTTTTATATTAATATTTAATGTTCCTTTAATAGAATACTGTATATCTTCAAGTTGTTTTTATACAAATCGACTTCAAACATTTGACTTCACCCATTTTGTTTTCTATCACAGCAGGTATCTGAGGATGAACTTGAAAGTTCATTTCAATCTTACTGGGCGTCGAGGCTAAGAGAGATCTCACTGCCAGCATCTATTTCTACTGCTGTAACCCTGGCTGAAGTACATGATAACACCGTACAGTCTTGATGACAAGTATAGCAATTGTAATATATACACCCTCACCGTGATGGTGATCGGTAAATTTTGAACAAACTTTTACGGTTTTCACAGAAAAGTTTGTTCGCGCCTGTATTAGTCTTATAATATGAGACACTGTAGAGCAGTAATATACTTTCGTAATTTGTAGTACTGCAGTAAATTTTAATAAACTTTTATATTACAATTTACTCCAAATTTTGTTACAAATCACTGCAGTGATTGTTATTACAAATTACTTCAAATTTTATTACAAATTGCGCTAGTTCAATTATCATTACAAATTACTCCAAAGTTTTTGATGAACCAATCTCTAATTTAAATGTTGTACTCGTCAGTGAGCAGACGCTGATTACATATCCTTTTATTTCGAGCAAACATTTTTTCTTTTAATCATGTTTTAGCAAAGTTTTAACATGTAAAAGGAATAGATGGATTTTCAGGAAACAGACAGCCTTCTATCTGTCTAGCAATCGTAGGGGGCGCCCTGCTATCCTTCCCTGAGAAGCAAAACTTTTGAATACCTTAAGCGGGGCTATAGCACACTAAAGTTTCGTTCGAAAGAATCAAGGAGTTCATTGATCATGTTTTATACCTGGATCGATAGTAGCTGAAACCTTTCAAGGCTTATAATTCTTGCATTTCAATAAGAGTAATAATGATTGGAACATTTTCAAAGTCCTGCAATGTATCGAAATTTAGTAGAAATATCTTTGGAAATGGTTAAAGGTATAGGATATTTTCTACTCGAAACATCGCCAAGTAAACCTATGTCGCCGACGCAAGAAGGAGTGAGGGTTAAGTTGCAGGTACATATTTTCTACATTTCGCGTTTGTATCTGTTAGTTACTACTATTCTGGATGAAAGAGTTAATTAAGCATTCTTGTTTTGTTAGTTTTTGCTAAACGTTAAGAGTTACTACTATTCCGGAGTAACGAGTTGCTTGGATAATGTTCATCAAATTGATAATGCGTTCTTGTTTTGTTGCTGTTCAGGCTGTTAACTTTGTTTTGTTGCTTCTATTTTCGGTATGTAATTTTGAAATGACAATTGTTTCATATGTTTGCAGAAACTGGTATTAAGGGAAGGTGGTGTATTTACAAAATGTTGTGCTTATAATATCTACCAAAGAAGTTGACCTGGTTTTGATATATGAATCGATTGTAAGCAAAACAACCTTAAACAGACTTCACGAATTAGAGATTGGAAGAACATGGAATTTATACTTTGATTATTCATGGTAATACATTATCAAAGGGAACCAAAAGTGTCCATGATATTCTCGAGTTTCATGACCATCTGTTGATGTTCAGTAACAAGTATTGTTTAAATGATCAACTTCTTTGATATATTTTGCATTAAAAATAAAGTATAGCCTAGACATCACTTGAAAATACGGCTAGTTTTTCAATCGCGTTCGAACCCACAACATACGACATCAGTCGCCTCGCGGAGAGGCCACAGAGAAAACCGCTCGGCTAAATCTCCACTCCCAAAAAAGAGTGGTTCAATAGCTGGCTAAGTTGTCACATTTTTCTGACTGAGACCGCTCCATACGTTGTAAGTTCGTGAAGCACTCACGCACGCATGCTCACTATCACACATCGCACATACAAACTTTATCGAAACGAAGCAACGAATACATCGCTTTAACTGGGCGAACGATAACCTAGGGGACAATAAAATTAAATCTGATACTTTGAGGTGAGCGTTTTATACATGCATGTATGCATGCATGCATACATACATACATACACACACACACACACACACACATACATACATACATACATACATACATACATACATACATATACGTACGTACGTACGTGCATATATATGACATATGTATGTATGTATGTATGTATGTATGTATGTATGTATGTCATATTGCATGACTTTTGTTTGGTGTCTGTATAATTTGGTTTAGTGAAGATGTTGGGAAGAAAATCCAATGACCTAAGTTCTACTGCTTTCAATTGAATTTACTTTAGAGCTTTAGAATGTTTAGTTATTGGTCATTAATATTAATTTTTCAAGCTAGTATTGTTTCTGGAATTTGAACATATATAAACGCAAAATTTAGAAAAATATGTACTTAAACCAAACTCTTTCTTGCATCGGCGACATAGATGTAATATGGCAATGTTTCAAGTGGAAAATATCATATAACTTTACCATTTCCAAAGATTTTTCAACAAAATTTCGATACCTTGCAGAACTTTGGAAAATCTTCCAATCACTATCACTCTTAAAGAAATGCAAGAGTTATAAGCCTGGAAAGGAGCCAAACTTTTGCAGTTTGTTGCGAAATTTGGCTACTATCGCGCCAGGTATACAACATAACCAATGATTCATTCGAACGAAACTTTAGTGTGCTATAGCCCCGCCTATAAGTATTCAAAAAGTTTCTCTCTTGTTAAGCATATTTGAAGAAATACTATAGATGACTGGATGCTAAATATTGTGGGTATGAACCCGATTGAAAACACAGTATATTCATAGCCACGTAATTACAGATTGTAGGTATGAGAATGAGGCTTGGTTGGATTTTCCCACTTCCAAACTTTCGTTTAGGGGAGGGGGAGTTGAGGCCAAACGCACTTAGTTTCGTTTATCTTGCGAATGCTTAAATTATCCACGGCTCCTGAAGTGAATTTGATACTTGGCATCGATAAATGGTGTGTAGGCTGGGTTACAGATATATTAGTGGAAAGTTTGGAAAAATAGATAGTCAGTCTAGCCAGACACTTCAGCAGCCTACTGACGAGTACGTCCAAAGTTATCATCCAAAAAAGTGTTTATTTTTGTTTGCATAATGAGTAAATGAACGAAAGTGGTGGTGTCCGGCACTACCGCCGTCCTGTGCTATGCATTACTCTCGGACACGTGTTTCCAGAGAATTTCCCTCATCTAAGGACTTACCTCTGGTTTTTCCCAGGCGGCATGCACAGGTGACGCTGGTTTTTCATTTCATTTGCTTCCGCACCCTGGTATAATTTGTACTGTATACTTTCCTCTACTTGTCTGTAATGAAGCTGCCACTTCTGGCTAATTCATCCTTAATGAATGAATGGAGAGGAGCGTAATTCATTTATTATAATAAGAGTATAGAGAAAACTCAGCTGCGGAAAAGCAGCTATCTGTGTCGGGGTAGCGTGCGTCTATGCGAGTCATCAAAAGGTCAACCCCGCCACGGATAGCTGCGTTTCTAAAGCTACATGTAAGAGAATGTACTGTATGTTCTTGAGCAGGCATCCTCAACCACCCTTTCTTAAGGGAGCATTCGTTTTTTTACGGGGAGGGGGGGGGGGGGTCGGTGGAACTTAAGCGACGAATGAAATGTAAAAAGGCGACTCTCCCACTACAAATTGAATTACTAAAATTTGATCCCCCGGAAAAAAAATCATCAATTGAAAAATGTTACCCTCCCCCCAAAAAAATCATCAGACTTGGTTCATTCACCCTTTGCACCCTATGGCCCTGATATGAAAAATAGGCCCTGATGAACTTGAATGAACTTGAATGAAATGTCCAAATGTACATACACCATTCCTGCTCATCTAATGCTGTTCAATATTGCATTCACCTTGACATTTTCTGAATAAAAATTATTTTCGAATTAAGTTTGCGTGTGGCATTTTCTTTAAAATTATTCAGCATATGTAGATTAAAAACCAAATTGTGCTTAGTGACTGAGCCTAGAATTTAAACGGAGTGTTTTGGCCTTGGAGTCTTTTTTTGTCATCGCCATGGTGAAGGTCAAAAAACACCGTTCTTGGACTAAACTACTACCGAATATGATTGGTCAGATTGGTCACTCACAAAGTCAAGGTTCTCAAGGCAGTATATCTTACTCCTGATCAAATGGCTTAGTGAAATGATACTACCCATCATGTGTCGTGTCTTTTCAAAAACGAAAACCTACATCATTAAAGAATATACTAGTATGCCAAGGGACTTTTGATGCTCTGTCTGATAAGGGCTTGTAAGTACAAAATATATAACATGGTTTTCACATGCTGCACTAAATTCTGCAACTAGATATACAGATCAAATTTATTACAGCGCAATGGATGTACAATTTTATGAAAATGGGGAATTAAACTCAAATACAGGCAACTGTGATGAAAAACATTTATTGAACTGACAAAGTACTGGTATGTACAAAACGATATTGAATTGCATCCTGATGACAAGGTAGAGTGTTAGCTTTATATAGAAATTACTCAGTCTGAACAAAATTAAAATATACCAGTGACCATTGTGAACAAGTTTTACCTTTTATTATATGGGGTTTATTGATCATTCACTGATGCAACATTTTCTTGGCTAAGCCTTGGCTAGACGCTCTCACAGCCCCTTCGTTCGCTATACAGGTAAGCGCCCTCAACGGTCTTTCTAACAAGCCATGCTCACTGAGCCAGCCAGCCATGCAAGAGAGTCTAAGCCATGGCTAAAAGGCTTAGAGAAAGCCCATGGTACAAATATCTTTGCTTGATTTTCTATGCAATATTGTAAACTCATACATTCCTACCTCCCATTGTAACTGTACAGACATACCGGTATAATTCCAGTTCAAGCAATTCAGGTGTTAAATTTAAGACTTACAAAGGAGAAAACTTCATACCATTGGTTTTCAACATTTAGGAAAGCCCTCTACAGTCCAAAAAAAGGAATTACAGTTATTGATACTGGAAAGCCACTGTCTTAAAGACTTACTTTACAATCTATGGAAAAAGATTTGAGCTACATATTAGTATATCTACTTGTAACTTTGTCAATGTCTATGACAAATTATGAGTTTCAATCTTTTGGACATGTCTTGATCACTTTATTGAAAAGTAAATTTAGGGAACATTACCTCA
>LD343648.1:154850-168039 GCA_001465055.1 Ptychodera flava | reverse complement strand
TCTTATTCTAGGGATCCCAAGGCTTCTGAAAAATACAGGTTTGTTATCCTGTGCGGTGTGGGGGGGGGGAGGTGCACGTAGACGCCCCCTCTAGCCCACGGCCTAATAGATTGTTAGTAATGCTTGCTGTATAAGTAAGACAAGGAGGTATAGACAATTTTCCAAATACGTCTTATCAAAATTATTTTATAAAAAAATATTTAAAAAGTAAATTATAAAAATGGACAGTCATCAACAATCTATTGACTTTAAGGAGAAAATGGCAATATGACTATGTGTGTGCGTTTTAAAATCTTCTTTTTAAGGCTGTGCATTATTTCATTGCATAACAATAAAATGCCCATTCACGATATACCAATGTAGCAAAACTTGCAATTTTAGTGAGTAGAGGCAATAATGCATTGTAAATACCCAATTTTGACATTTAAATTCTTCTTCAGCACATTGCAATTAGTAAATAACATCCATCAATCTGTTTGATTTGCTTCATTGGGAGGAAACAATAGTTTTTGTATTTTCTTCCGATTAAAATTGCTGAATTACCAGAAAAAATCGATTTAAAGTTATCCAATTCTATGACGTCATATTTTTTTACTAAAACCTTATGCATTTTAGAAAAACCAGTATCTAAGCTTTCTAAAACTATAAGGTATATGGCATTTCAAGCCAGCTTACTTCATCAAGGAAAGAATGTTGTACCCCTACCCCTAGCTTTTGCACACCCCATACAGATACACGCAATTCAAAATGGACGCCAGAGAAGTAGTGTATAGTTAAATATCTGATGTTAACACTTTTTTCTTGTTTAATATGTTGAAATGGATAATTTAAACACAAAAAGTTGTGAAAATTTTGCTTAATAAAAAGTAAATCACAATTGTTACATGGTATTTTGGGTAAAAAAATTTCAAAATTGTCAAAAAAATTCATTTTAAAGTCGTCCTATTCTATGTACACAAATTAATTTTGCTAAAGTTGGTATTCCTCAGAAAGAGCAGTATCTGAGCTTTCCAAAAATGTATGGTTTGTGCTATTTCATGCTAGTTTACTCGATTCAGTGGAGGATATAGTACCCCCTACCCCTACCCATTTTTCGCCATTTTTTGCGGTACATACAAATCAAAAACCAGTGCAGACAGGTAGTGCATCCCAAAATATCCAATGTTAACATCTATTTTCTAGTTCAGCAGATCCCAAAGAACAAAAAAATACCCATGCAGTAGGTTTATGGGGGGGGGGGGTGCACGGTGGGCCCCTCCAGCCCACGGACTAATATCATTATCTTTTCTTTTGAAGTTTTTCCTAGCGTATTTCGAATATTTTCTCTTAATAAAGATGATCTTTGTTGATCTCGATAGTATAATCCTGTACTGTTGATATGGTCATTATTGGTTCGAATCAACAGTCAACACGAATGGAACTAATTTGGGATAATTGGATCTTTATATTTTTAAAATTTCTCAAAAGTGTTAGATGTTCTATAGCTGAATGCTGCATTATTACAAATTACTCATACAAACAAGTGTGTAACTTAAAAAGAAAAGCAGATGAGCTTACATTTGCAGATTAAATCGACATTACTTCACCATCCAATTATCCCAAATTAGTTCCAATCGTGTTAGTCATACCTTAAGTATTTTCAAATTTCGATATAGAAATATTTAGCCTTTACATTTTGTATTGTCCTATTGGACTGTCAAATAGCAACTTTTAAACATGCAATATCTAGGACCTAAGGGTATCTCTGTACAACTAACCTCTATTACGCAACCACAGCTACATTCAACGAGACTTGCAGTCAAGTTGTACAGAATCTGAACAGATTTAAACAATTCAAATCCAATTATATCAACTCCTATCCCTTCTTGGAAAACATCACAATGTTCTGTAGGGCCATCTGAAAATAAGCATATCGATTGAGAGTTATTGTTTTGGTACCATGTGCAAAAGAAACTAATGAAACCAATGGGATACATGTTTGGCGCAGTACAAATAAATGCGATCTATAAGAACTAAGTTTCGCGTCAGTTACATTAAATCGTTTTATAAGAAGAGACTGACTTAGCTCGTAACTCTATGAAAATTGCACCATTATCTTAGCCTTTCCTCGCATTTAACCGCCGGGAACGATTGTCTATTAAACTTGCTCACATATTGGCTGATATCAGTTTGAAGACTTCTGTCATTTCGTGTATAATATTCCATAGTGTTTTATATTATACACGCAATTCTCTGTTTTAGAAGCGTCGTATTTGTAATGCTGGAGGACTGTATGTAGTCTTTGAGGTTTTGGATTTGTAAGTCACCTACCTTGTCCAAGCTCCACGAAATCTATGACCGTATCGAAGCTACCAAGAGTTACCAGTAGAAGCTTTTGACATGAATCAAGTCTTACATTAACAGGAATGTGGACAGGGAAGTAGAAGAACTCAAGTTCAACGTCACACTGGAAACCTTTACAGTCAAGGTCAAAGTTGCAGAACGTATCGTTTGGCATGTGTGACCATAGCTCTTCATGACAACCTAGGGCATGCAATAAAGTAACAGCTCATTATATTGGCTACGTCACAAGCTAGTTATATGACCCTCTCATCAAAAGTGTTCATGATAATTAATTTATTATGTATTTTAAGAAGGCAGTCTGATTATCATAAAAGTAATTTCTATGAGAGCCCTCGGGAAGGACTTTAAACAAACATAATGTGAAAATTTCAGACAATTTGACCCTGCCAGAGTGGCGAGTTCTTAAATTATTTGAAAATCTTGAAATTAGAAAGAGAAGCCAGGAAATCGAGTGATTTGCATACATTTACATAAATTAACATTTCTTCATCACGCAACTTACGACTGCTTGACAAGCTTAGAGGTGAACCCAACCAATACTTTAATCTTGGGTTAACAAATTAATTAGAATTAATTGAATGAATATTTGCGAGAAAGTGACTTTGAGCAAAATGCGCTGTCTTGTGTGCAGCGCCCCCTTAAGTAGTTAACTGCTAGACTTAAGAACTTTTAAAGTTTGTACTGCCGTGCCAGAAATACGAAGGTCAATCGCTTACCATAGAAGACGTGAGAAAAGAGTTTTGTAGACACTGTGACATTAACAAGGAGTATTAGTCATCTGTCTTTTTCATGACATTTGTTGATGCTTAGTAGATTTGTCTTTATAAATTTGCCCCATATGAAGCAGCAATAATCAATTACACATAGAAAAATTGCGTAACATCAGGGCTTTTAAAATACATATTCTGATAGAAAATTCCTTACATATATTATTAATATAGGAATCCAAACTTATAATGAAGTTACTATCAATCTCTTGCCCGGATATGTATGATGAAATACATTTAAAATAACAAAACAAAAGCAGTCCCAATATTATTGATCCCTATGGAACGCCACGGACATTTAAAGGTGTACCATTCAAGATATTAACCTTGAATTAAATAAAGCTTCTGTAATTTCAACACGGCTTTCACGGCAGAATATCAAACGGTCCGCATTTTATTGTGAGACGTAACATTGTTTACATAACACTTGTTGAGTATGTTTATAATGATTTAATCATGATTACAAAATCACAAAGGCCAAATAAATAAATAAATGGCATCTTACGTTCCTCTGGTTCCCTGAAATGCCTAATTAGCATTG
Source organism: Ptychodera flava (assembly GCA_001465055.1). Lineage (NCBI taxonomy): Eukaryota > Metazoa > Hemichordata > Enteropneusta > Ptychoderidae > Ptychodera > Ptychodera flava. The sequence continues at coordinate 164,388 of LD343648.1, read as the reverse complement.
GTCTTGGTTCAGACCGGGATTCTTTTCCCCTTGCCGATAACGAAATGCGGAGTTCATCATCAGTCAACGTTTCAGGTCGACGGAAATTACGCCATTTTAACAATTCCTATATGAAAGATCATGAAACACCTTAAGCTAGACCTAAGAAATTTATACTGCGGAAACACGAATTAAACATTCCACTTCAAACAAGTTCACCACTGAATCTATATATTATATCCATGTTGTGTTCGTAAAACGCAATACGAAAGTAATTTTGCATATATTACTTTAAAATATTACCTAAGAGCGACGACAAAGTCACGAAAAGAAGTAAACATCGACTTCAGTCTGCTTCTCTGTAAGAGGTCGACTTATCGATTTGCATATGTACAATTGTTTGAATATAGAAATACCTTGAGGTGTGCAATCGTTGAGTTCAGTTCAATTTTGGTGTAGTGTTGCTCAGCGGCATCAAGAAATTCAAAAACCCTCTTGAGCGTTATATCTTTGATGTTCAGATCAAATGGTGATCCTCTATCATCGATGTCGGGCAAGCCAAGCTTAGAGAGTAGATCTGAAAGAGTACATCGCAAATTATTTTAAAATGTCGAACAAACATCTTATTTAAATCAAAGCAGTCATAATTCCCGAAGGATGGTAAACTGATATGATAAAAACAGAACACTTTATAAGTGAATTTATTTAATAAACTGCATTCGTCTTGTTTCAAGCACATAGATGGATACAATTAACATCAGAAGATGTCCTTAATTATTTTCGATCAATTTAAACATGTACAGTTCTTTTACTATTTTAGATTAAACCATATTATAAGCTTAAACGTTCAAGAATCATACTGTTCCTTGAATTTCCAGTTCATTACAAACGATGATCCAAAGGCTGCATGATATTATTAAGTTGACAAGTACAAATAATTATGAATTTTTTTTTTCACATAAGACAATATTTTGTGTACTTTTTCCTTTCTCCACCAGATTTCCTCCTTGCACAGTGTCAACCTCCCGCTTTGATCGTTTTGGGGTAATAATACTCAACGTGTCTTGTTGTTCAGCTCTTTCGGGACTTTCATCTTTATTTTTAGGAGCCTTTGTGATAGATTTTGGTCCAGCAATAGCAGCACCCTATGATAATGCAAAATAAAATATTCACAAATCGATCAGTGCCTTAAATGATAAAACACTTTAATAGAAAACAGGATGGTACAACTTCTTTGTACCGATGACATAGTTCCAAGATCAAAATCATTATGTTGAATTTTATTCCAAAAAACAAGTTACAAAAATAAGGAATTTTATCTCCTGGAAAATTTCATGAAGCGCCATCTATGGTGGAGGTCAAAATGTCATCCCTCAGTTTGTTCTTCTTTTGCCCAAGACAGTCCTAACATTGCGTTTGCAGGGGATAAAAGAAATTTATTCAAAGCGACGTGTAAATATAAGATGCAAGAATACACATTATTTGAGAAATCAAACATATCACATACAGTAACACGGATGTCTCGGCTTACTCACTTTGTATATAAGGACATATTCGTTACAATATTGAGTCCATGGCGGCGTCAATATTTTTCGTTTTTCTATGTATTTCGTCGGGTCAATGTACTGCTTCGTTCCGGTTATCCTCATCGCTAAATGAATAACGTTTGGTTTACAACCAGATTTTGTCACCACGCCAAGTGGCATTCCTTTGAAAACCTAATGACACCAAAGTTGTAATTAGCATGAATGAGCACTACCTCGACATTACGCTTTCTTATCGCCAATAATTAAATTACTGATTTCTATTGATCTGACGAACTGTCTTCTTCCGCATCGATAATAAAAATAGCAGTAGCGTCAAAATATTGCCAGTCTGTTACAATTCAAGGCATGAGAGTCTTCTCAAAAGTCACTCTTTGAGTTTTATTTCGGGGATCATTAAATTTAGTCGGGTAAATGTGATACGTTGAACATTACCGTCCGATTATGGTTCGTCTCGTTAAGGTTGACATGGTTGATGATTACTTGAGTGTTCTTCAGTTCATCCTCCACGTCTATTATTATCTGATTTTTTCCACTACGAGTGACATTGCCGGTAAACGGTGATGCGAGCTGTCGAAAAGGTGCATTATAAATTCATGGAGACTGGTTGTAGGACACATGAATGCAAGTATTTGAACTAGAACAAACTTAAAAAAGGAAGTCTCCCTTTTTTAAGCTTGCTCTATTTCAAAAATCTAGAATTTTTTATCAAATTAAAGCGGAACAATATCATGTGGTTGAAAGGCAACAGATCTTCAAACAATTCTTATCTCAAGTAACGTAAACTATACTCACAATCGATCGTTCCTTGATTTCCAAGTCTATACCAGGCGGTGTGCCCTTCGTTTTACTCGGGAAAAAACCTTTTCCACAATTTGTTATTCCGATTTTACGTGGAAACTTCTTTGCACCTTTTGAGCCGAATATTTTATTTAAGAAGGACTTTGCCGACTCATACCTACACAGTAAACAATCGCAAGACAAGATGATTTCAAAACTGTGATTGCTGTCACAACATGCATAATGTGTGTATGAGTGTGTGCATCGATGAATGAACAGCGAAAGAAAGCAAGCAATGGAGAATGTTGTGTCTTGATGATTTTAATTATTGCAAATTATTGTGCCTTCTGGTGGACGATCCGGTAAATAAATCAACATGAAAGGCGCTGCATAATTTCACGTTTTTGCTCAGCCTGGTTACTGAGTAATTACATGTAGAAGTAGCCGAGGTAATTTTTAGCCGCGGCTGGTCGAGTCACAATACTTAAACGGTAAAGCTTTAAATGAAGATATTTGCGAAGTCATCGTGGAGTTCTTGCAACTGTTTGGTGCCAATGCAGCCCGAGAGGTTCACTGAAGCAAGTCAAAGAAAAATACAGGCTGGCAGCTGACTTTAGTGATATGATAAAATATGGTCACGGTGAAAGTTAAGTCTTTGGCGAGCGTTTGTTTACATGCGGTGGATATTTTATGAAGACAGACTGTCGCAATATTTTCTGTAAGACCTTTACGATGTATCAATCAGGCCGGAAACAAAGTATGTCTTACTGTAACCACCACATGCTCTGATCTTTCGGTTTGGTTATCTTTTACTCAACAAAATAAGCGAATACAATGTTGTTATTACGAGATGCCAAACTTCACAGCTGGCTTTCTTTCGCGGTAAGTGTATCTGCATTAATAGATTATATATTTGTAGTTAAGTATCTTGCAGTTATACAATGATGTACTAGCGTGTGAGGAATTAGGGAAAAAGCAAAGTTGAAGAGAGAGAAAGGGAGAGAGTATATCCATGTAACTGTGTAATGTCGAGCATGTCTGTTAGCAAATTTTTCGCTCTCTTGTCAATTTTTTGTTGTTGCGATGTTGGACTTGATATGTCAAACAACATTGACTTACCCCGACTTGACTCTCTCGTACCCATCCTTTACACTGACTGTAACATTTGATACAGCTTCGTAAGTTCTTAAAAATGGCCCTGCTAATTCTTTGAGATCTTCCATCGGACCTTCTAGCAAGTCAAACAGTCCCAAAATGTCAGCAACAATATAACCTTGTACAAGTACCTAATATGGAAATATACAACCGAATTACTGAATGAAAACTAACTTAGTAAACACTAATTCAACCGAAAAGTATCATTTTACCTCAATCTTATATAATAAGTACAAAAATGTTGCCAGTTGTCCTTTGGCAGAAATGAATTCAGCTTAATTAATGGAGAATACTTGCCTTAGACCTTCCAGTAAATTCTTTAATATTGTCGCCATCCACGGACCAGTTTCCGAAATGTTTGATAGAATCCTTAAGCGAGATGATTTCGTTCCATATATCTGTTAATTCACCTTTCATATTGAACCAGTAAGGAGTATTGCCCTCGGTAAAGAAACATGCATCCTCGATTCGTCTTTTTGCATGAAGAATTCCAGATACAGCGCCTTTTATCCTGAAAGTTATTAGCATTATCGTATCAGTCCAGTGACCTACTCTCGAGTTTCACATGTCTGTTACCTATTGCTCGTCACCAATCTATTGTCAAACCAAGTTGGTGTATAAACTTATTAATCCTCAGTGGTAGAAAGTCAGTCGGAAGTTAGACATGTAAAATTTGTTCGTATGTCGCCATTTCAACACTGGTTCGGAAATGTTATTCAAAAACAGGTTTGTTAGTGAGAATTTACAATAATTACATTTCGTATATTCTCAGTAGTTTAAATATACCAATCATGTTCAATCTTTAGACGACAAAAGAAAAAAACAGAACATTTTTTAAAATACGTCTTGGATATAAAATATGAAAACAAAATCGGTTGAACATTTTATAGTCGATTCTGTCATAAGCAAGTAATTGTAACGCCATGTGACGCACACATACACAGAGGCACAGTGCTCGATGAAGCGTCTTAGAGCAATATCGTTTTTAATTTAAATAAAAGCACGTATCTTTGCAGAGTATGTATCGCAGAATCAAGCATTTTCTCAGACAAACTATTAGATATCAATTCATAGCACTATAAAACCTGATAACAATAAGATGCACAAGTTTACGTCAACACCCTGAAAGTAATGGAACGGCCGGGGAAAATTGGTACATATATTCATACGTAGGTATGTAGGTACATACATACATACATACATACATACATACATACATACATACATACATACATACATACATACATACATATACACACACACACATACATTCATGCATTCATACATACATACATACATACATACATACATACATACATACATACATACATACATACATACATACATACATACATTCATACATACATACATACATACATACATAAGCGGATTAATTGATTAAGTCAACACCACAGCCGTCCCACACGCAGTTCTTTTTTATTTTACTACGTGTTTGACGGACCTTGTGTTGACTCAATCAATTAATCCGTTGATACGGACAGCGGATTCATTAATATTAAAATTAATAAAATCAAATAAAGTAAACCGTTGCACAAATAGCCCATCCCTCCCCACCCCTCCCCACCCCGGGAGATTGATTTCTGTGCCCTGTGATAGGTACACACATACATATACATACATACATACATAAAAACACACACGCACATGCATACATACATACATACATACATACATACATACATACATATATATATATATATATATATATATATATATATATATATATTTATCATACATGCTATGCCTGTATTGCCATTCTTCTATTGTTTAGACGGTACTGATATGAACCCATATTTTAACTAGTGAAAATACGAATTATATTTTCACTGTAACCGAACTACTTACAGTGACGCGTACGCGTGACCTTCGCTGGTATGCATGACCATGGAGGTTGCAGAGACTCCATGGCATGACCTTCGTTGGTATATGTACATATAAAACAGCTGAGCGAATAAGACAAATGACAATCCGAAATGCCATTATGATTACGGTCAAAATTATGTTGTTTGCAGTCACTTCATGGGCATTGCACTTAGGCACAAGTACAGTTGTACCAAAAACATACAAACAAACGTATTGAAAATTTGTATCATTTGCCGAAACCTGTCATTGTTCACGGCCGGCCCCGTGGCGGTGCAGTGTTTTCATGTCGTCTACGCTGCTGAAGATTACTTGTAAGATATCGGTTGACAGTGCATCATGATAGAACCGCTTAACGACAAGTTTCCTTTTGATGAGCTTAAGTATCTGGGCGGTGAATTACATCGTTTACAGCCTTAAATGAGCCACAAAAATCCAACCCCACTGAAAATACTCGTGACAGACAAGGTTCAAGGTGCACATAATATTTCCGATTTGTACCTGTCAGCGAGATTCACAGGTCATGATCATGTCCGGTGGCACCAGTGCGGTGCGGGTTTCAGATACAATGTAAGATCTTAGGGAAAGTCAAACTTTCGCTTAGGTTGTTAAAGGAAGTTTAGTTCTATTTAGGCAAGCCAGGAACGAAAATATACGAGTAGACGACGGAAATACACCTTTGAAATGTTTTATTCGTACAGCAACAAAATCACGAACGAGTTACGACACTACAGCTTACAGTGTACTCACTTCATGTTTTCCCTAATCCGCTTACTAAGAAGGTATATTCGGCATATTTGACGTCTGAGGACATGTTTAATTCTTCGAGATAAAGTGACTGGACAGGTACGGGTATTCTATATCCACTGTGCATTCACAGATGTCGCAGAGCTGCTTGCTCCATGCACTCAGCTGTTCATACTCGATCGATTTTGAAATCGAACGCTGGCGTGGCGCGAGTATTTTGACGCGATTTTGTCGGCCCAATAACTTTCACGCAGGGGTGAGGTTATGTATCAAAGCACAAAAACACACCCATTTCACACACTCCAGTCTATGTTTTACATCCAACGTCATTTTAAACTAAAAATACATCTTCTTCAAATTGTGAAAACCTGTGTCGACATCGTAATATTTAAATTGTTCGCTTTAAAAGTGCGCCATAAACCCTCCTTTGAAGTGGAATGGCCCGATAGCGGAATAATATCAAGAAGTGATACGTTGTCATCACTCCTTAGCAACCAACTTTTTATAAGTACAGCCTGGAGGAAGCAAGGTCGATTTCAAGTTGATTTCGTCGCTAATTTCGGAGCGTCTGTAGGAAAGCAGTCATAACCAAAGCATGCATGTATGATAAAGGGGTTATTACACGAAGTTAGGGCGATACCGCGTCGTATTCGAGTGATGTGTCCGTATTTTGACTCGTTGCTGCGCAACTCGTCAAAATACGGACACATCACTCGAATACGACGCGGTATCGCCCAAACTTCGTGTAATAACCCCTAAATATATATATATATATATACGGGGTTTAAATTTGAGTAACATTTTGATTGTAATCTGTAATCTTACTTGAATATAAATCTTGAGATATCCTTAATTGCAGATACAGGTGATTTGAAAAGCTTGTCTTTCACCATGTTGACGGATTCTACAGCTTCGACGATCTGCTCTTCAGCCCAAGGGAAGGTTACAGTAATGGCATCATTGATAGACTTAAAAGCAGAAAAAATATTTACATATTATAATTCCTAGTTTTCCTTCATGACGCGAAGAAATGGTTTACAAGGCCAAAGCATCAACGGGACAACACGGAGTTTTACATCGGCCTTACTGATAACATCTTGAAGGTACGCTTCGCTGACCACATGCAATCGTTCCGGAATGAAAAATACAGAAATGGCACAGAATTGTTAATGTATTTATGATATTTGTAAGACATGGAACAAGGTTTTGACATCTCTTGGTCAATCAATGACAAAGCATCAAGTTACTTTAACATAATCAAGCGATGTAATTTTTGTATATCAGAAAAGCCGCACATTATCAATATTATGCTGACAAATCTATGCTGTTAAACAAACGCTCTAAGTTGATTTCAAAATTTCGCCACCCAACAAATATTATTTATCAAATTTTAACACCACCTACAAATACAATTGTACGTCCCAAACATATAAATGAGCGTGTAGAGCTAGGAATCCTTTCACTTCTGTCTGAGTTTTGCAGGATGCATGAAACTTAATTATCAGATATTCTTACTTTGTATTATGTACATTTATAATATATATATATATATATATATATATATATATATATATATATATATATATATGGGTTTGACCCCTTTTACAACTACAATAATTCGTGTTAGCTGTTGTCCGTGAATTTGCCCAATTCGACCATTGTATATTCTTTTGTGATGAAATAACAGAAAAGTAACATCAGCGCAGCTACATATACGTAACCAAACGAAATACAGTCCTTGTGTGATAATCGAGACTGTAACCATTTTTGTTGTGGTTCCCTTCTAGAATCTCGTTTTGTGAAGGAAATGTACCATTACACCTGGTTCCTTCACTATTCTTTGGTAAAGCGTTAAAAGCAGTTGACTTACGTGATATAGTTCCATCACATCTGTCTTGATGGCTTTAAAGAGGCCTGAAATTCTAAATATGATGTTTTGTAATTCGTAAAAGAAGTCCGGTAGCCCGATGTACCTTCCAATTCGCCTTAGGACGTCATGTACAATCGACATAAGACTTTTGACGTGATTTGGTAGTTGCTTGATCGCGTTGATAAAAGCTTCAAAAATCTTGCTGAATGATATTGAATCCGGTGACAACAGCTCAGTGAACTTTGACATAGCATTTTGAATGGATCCTATGACATTATTGACAACATTGTCAAATTGAGTCACCAATGTTTTGGCTTTGTCAAAGTCGAAGTCCTGTAAAACGAATACAGTAGTTAGGGTAATGGAACGATTGACTTTCACAAGAGCGGCATGTCTATTAACGATCTATCGGTCAATCATTTTTGAAAAGATTTTAATGGTGTTCAAATTTTCCCGCTATAGTCTTCCGATGCAAGCCAAGTACTGTGAATTCATAGAATGCCAACACCAGCAATACATCATGTCAATTTTCCTTGCAATATATGATTTGATAAGCCTTATCATTTGAAATGCAGCAGCCTCGTTCTTGTTTTTCTTCAAGAGCGAAATGATTTCAATTGATGAAATTTTTTAAGTTCCATATCAAACTTGGCAAAACTGTTTACATTATGTTAATGTATATCGATTTCATTTATGAATCACAGCTGAGATAAAACAAACATGTTAAATACATGTAAATTTGATATGATGTTTTGCTGCATTGTATCCACTTTGCTGTTGCAGTATGTGTGCAATTAATCGTTCATGGAACCAAGGAGGTAGTTTAATAAAACGGTAAACAAGAAGTACTCGTGACTACCCTGATATCACTGAAAAAACTAGCTTGGGAATAAGTGCAATTCTACGTTTTAGTACTCTGAATAATTTTAGAAAGAGTTTCGCTTATCGCCCAAACAAGATTAATGTCACTTACCTGTAATATATTGAGTGAATATTTACTTTCACCCTTAAAGCACACTTTTGCATCAAGCATACTGAAGTTGAAGCCAATGTATCCAATTTTACCTATTGCATACGCACGATCAAATATATCTATTTTCATTGATCCCTCTAACGGTTCTGTTGAGGAAAAATAGCTTAATTATAAAACTGAAAGTACTACTAGGAAAATCTCCCGTTGGCCCGTCCGGTATCACAAAAGATCCTGGCTGAGAACATGCGTGCGTGAGTAAGACGTGTCGCCTCAGTGTGCTCCTTTTTTCAGTTTTTTGACAGTTCAAAGAAGAGAGTTTGGATTGTTTTCTGAAGATTCCAAGTTTTAAACGTATGGAGTCTGTGTGGACGGGATCTGTCTTCTGCCTCCTGCTCTAGTTGACTGTAAATTAGACAATTTTTCTTTCTAACGAAGTAGACTTGGAGAGACGAACGGTAGGAGCTAATTTGCATGAATGGCGAACCAGTCTCAACGAAGTCGAGCTTGCTGCATGGAAACTGACATCTCTGACAGCAGCAAAGAGAGAGATGATTACCAATTTAGTTCAATGGATGAAGATTTGTATCAATCGAAACACACGAAAGTTGC
>LD343648.1:139968-152344 GCA_001465055.1 Ptychodera flava | reverse complement strand
AACGAGGCAATACAAGAAACTGACTTCATTACCACTGTTGGTATGCAATTCAATAGTACTTTGTCATCTTTAGATAGGACAGTTTCTGCATGTAAAAAAGCCAGATCAATTATTAATTCTCTGCGTAGCTCTGGTGTTGGACCAAATGGGATTAATCCTATCATTGGTGCAGAGGTTTGGAAAAAAATGTGTATGCCTGCAGCTTTCCACACATGTGAACTTTGGACAGTCTCTGATACTGAAATGTTAATGTTAGAACGGTGCCAGCGATATGCTGCAAAAATAATACAAGGTTTACCGACAAGAACTTCGTCGGACGTTGCTATAAGTACGATTGGCCTGTACTCAATGGAAGCACACTTAGATTTATGTAAATTAAGATTTTTTGGAACATTGTGTCGTCTTAGTAACTCTGCTTTGTGCAAAAAGGTCTTCCTAAATCGTCTTTTTGAATTCAAACTATCAGTCATTGAAAGTCAAAGAGGCTTTATTCCTGATGTGTTACGTAGTTTAGCAAAGTATGACCTGTTATGTTTTCTGGAAAAATTCTATTTGTCAGGATTCTTTCCTAACAAAGCAACCTGGAAATTAATAGTTAAAGACACTGTGTATGAAAGAGAAAATGTCTTGCGGAAGGGTAGACTTGAAAGTAAAAGGGAATTTGATTTCTTTCATACTGTGCATCCAAAAATTGAACCACTTTTCTTATTGCGCTTTGCAAAATTGTTTCCTTTCTTCAAAGATACTGCGATGTATATTTTACAGATCCTTGCAAATTTCGAAATAATACATTGTCCAAAATGTGAGGAAGACACGAATAACTTGCTTATCCATTCTGCTGTAGCCTGCACAGAAACAGAAGAACAAAGGATCGATCTTTGGTCTAAGTTGATTAACAACACAAGTGTGCACTTTACAGTTTTCCTTAATGACCTCAGTGATGATTATTTTGTTTCAGCAATGCTTGGAAACGAATATATCATTAACGATTTCAGCTCTGAGGAAAGTACGTTTCTCGTAAAAACTTCCCTGGAATTTTTTCAGACAATATTTTTGCGTTAATTAGTTTCATTTTTCTCTCTGATATAACTGTTATGACTCTTAAAATGTAAATTTTATGTTGCTGTAACTCTTCTTTTCAAAGGAGGAAATAAAGAAACAACAACAACAACAACAACAACTCTGTCCTAAACATTAGTAAACTTAGGAAACAAGTTATTCCTATCACATTCCCGTCCGCTAGGTTGTCTGCAAAATGATCTAGATGGAAAAGGTAAACTTTTCCAGCCAAACCCCTGGACGGCCACTAATAAAAGTAAATAAAGGCAGGCCACAAAGAAATCGCTTGCTGACAACTTTTACGCCGGCAGCTATGTCGATAGACGCTGTATATATAATTAACTGTTCGTACTTACTAATATCGAGGTTGAAGGAGTTTTTTAATATCAATCCCATCGAGCCTCCTATATCATCCGTTCCAACATCTTTTGTCCACTCATATGAAGGAGTCTGAAGGGTAACTTTGAATCCATCAAAGAATCCTCGTTTATGCCGGCTAAGATGCAGCTCTTCCTTGTAAAGTGTGATGTTGATATTCCTAAAAATGGTTTTAAGTCGTTTTAAGTCGTTTTACAGTATTAGCAGTGCTCCATAAGTGGTCTATCACCCTCCAGTTATTTGGATATTATAACATTTGTCAACGAGTACACCTATACCTACCTACCTACCTAGCTACTTACTAATCTCGCAACTTTACTTTAAAAGTTGGTAAAGTTGAGCTATTTCTAATTGCAGGGGGAATTGTATTCCAAGTACTCGTGGAACAGTAAGAGAAAGACTTTTGACCTGTGGCAGTCTTGAATTTTGGAAGATACAAATTTCCATGACTGGCATTACGGATGTTTGATGAAATTCTATGAAAAACGTCAGTCAAATAAGGGGATGCAAGGCCATTCAATGGTTTGAATGTCAATAACGCAGTGAAATAGACAATAGGTAGGTCAATCGGCTACCAGTGCAAAGTTAAAAAGATAGTTCGTGAGGAAACACACATGTCAACCCCTAAAATTACTCTTCCAGCCCTTTTCTGGAGTTTGTAAATACGGTGAAGATTTGACTTCGAAGTATTGCCCAAAACAGTGCACTACCCACCTACCTACCTACCTACCTACCTACCTACCTACCTACCTACCCACCTGCCTGCCTGCCTACCTACCTAATGTGACCTACATAGTTTCATTTCAATGCGAAGTGTTTTCTTTGGGGGAAAATCATATCGATAGATATTGATTTTGATATTGCATTCATCATCAGAAATAATATGCAAATGGCATAATTATTCGCTTACCCCTGTTCATCGACAAGATGACCAAAGTCTTTGGCATGAGTGTGACGTAGATACTCCGTTGCAGCAAGGTATCTGACGGTTTCATCATCGTCATTTATCGCTGAATCTAACAGTCGTCTCGACGCCTATATGGAGGTGGGCAAGCGTTTTAAAACCTTATTTCTATGATTAACTAAAAGCACTTTCTTAAAAAGTTATTACTTCATCTACTGATTACGCTCTTATGCACCGATGCTTGACTTCGTCGATAATCAAATGGGCAACTAAATCAAGCAACATAAATAAAACGAAGTGTCGAAGGTTATAGATTAATTATGACTGTGACGTTTCGAAATACAATAATCCTAATATGATTATGTACGTTATAGAATATGTTTAGCTTTGTCATTAAGATTAGTTTAGTAAACTTGTATAAAGTTAACATAAATGCATCTATGTACCTGATGATGAGAGTATTTGCTGATGGCGTGCACACCACTTCTACGAAGCATCGGATGGCTGTCAGAGTTGTTGACATATGACAGTAAATGTTCATAGGATGAAGGAGAGATTGCATTTCCAAGAGAGTAGATCAGAGTGGCCTTCTCTTCGATGTACTTATTATAGTCTCTATCACTGACTGTAGACCTTATCTTACGGTGTCGATCCATATCTGAAAAAAACCGAACGCCCGAAATAGCAAAGCGAATGATGGTCCCAACACATGGGTTTCAGAAGGCTTGTAATATTCTCAAGCTTCTTTTCTCGTTTGGTGACCCTTAAAACCCCTAGAATAAGGCCCAAACAAAATAGAACAGGAGGTATAAACAAATCTATACTGAAGATAATATATGCTCATAATCAAGCAGGAAAAGTTCTTGCAAAAGCCACAAGTGATCGGATTTGTAAGTTGAATTGAGGCATGTAGTAGAATACTCTTCTTCTTTATCAGAAACACAACGAGCTTCTCTGCGTACAACGAATCATTTACAATTTACGGTAATAGTGTCTCGAAAATGAAAACTTGATCTTTTGCTTAAATTTTCCTCTATGAAACTTTCAGCCGTTCCGTTCTCTTACCAAGTCAAGACTAAAATTAGTGGTTCTCGTGCACACACTTGGGCACTAGGGATACAAATTCACTTGCATTACCAATACTTCAAAACTCCATGGGTATTTTCTACCTGTAAAAACTGTATTTGCTCCAACAGCTTCGAGCTCAGTAATTAGCGGCGAAATCGATAGTAGAAAAATCACGTTCAGTGATTACATTACTAATGCTTACCATGAACTCCTAGAGAATCTTCTATTGTTTTAACAAGTTCTTCGGCCTTTTGTTGATCTTCAGTTCTCTCCGACACCCTCAGTGTTTTCGCTAAGGATCCAAGGACCAAAAGGGCTCTGTTGCGAACAAGGTCAATTGATTCTTCATCTATTAAACAAGGGACGGAAAAGATTCAGCGTGTTGTTCCCAATTTGAGCCTTTTTGGGATTTAGTAAATCATTGTTCAATCGGCAGTAGTGCTATAGGCCTAAGTTTTCCCGATTTGCTGCACTATTGGAAAGCAGGCATCAGACATGCCTAGAAAGAAAGGTGCATACCTCGAAAATAAAATACTTAAACTTTTGCTCTAACTTTCCTCAAGGAATCTTTCAATCATTCTCTTTCAAAATCAAGAATAAAAATAGGGGGTCACCATGCAAATTTTGGTACTAGAGAAACAAATTACCCAAGATTTACCGATATTAGAAATTCAAAATGGCCGCCATCCCTGTGTTAACTCTATGGAGAAAAATAAAAATTTTCGAATTTCGAAAAATTAGGCCGATGAAAGGTTTTCTTTCACCACGAGCTTTAAAATGAACCCCCCACATGTGGTATATCAGAACAGAATTGTAAACGTTTGAGAGTCCGAATGTCTGTTCCCGAGGTGCGTTCCACCTTAATGTATCACACTTACCAGTAAAAGTAAAATCACCTGAAACTTCCTCGAACGCCAGTCGAGCTATTGCGTCAATAACTGCACGGGGCGGAGGGTTATCAAGCTCCACAAAGTGAATCAAAGTCTGCATAATCAGACTTCCATTAGGTCTCTCAGATAGCAGTATCATGTCAGTCAGAATTTCTTGTGTGATTTCAGTGGCTACTGCTCCCAAGACGTCGATGGCGATTTCTCTCTCACCCTCCTTACTACTTGTCATGCTTGATACGCCTGGCTTGATGTAAGCTACCGCGAATGACTTGAGGTCGTCGGACGACAGTCGTTTCACACTTTGTACGATATTTTGAAAACACCTTGTTCTTTCGGGAGATTCTATGAAATATTAAAAATAATAAAACAGCTTCTTTAAAAGAGCATAACATTTGTAGCTGAATATGGGTTGATCTGTTCCGGCTCATTAATTGGAAACATATCGAATTTATTAGTAAAGTGATATTATTATCTGAACATTTAGTACAAATAGCTGATCACATTGTTTGGCTCAACTTTATTCTGAGAATTTTGAAAGCGAATGTTATATTTTCAACTCCTTTACAATCCGGTTATCACGTAACTTAGACTAAAATTTAAATGTTTTTTTCTGGTCATTTTCTGTATCACTTCGAGACTTCAGGTCAAACTATGAAATCTCTGTTACCATTCTTTACTATGGTCAACAAAATCATTCTTTTCAATTTAATTGTACATCAAACCGTTACAGCTGATTCATAACTTCATGTATTTACTTTTACATATTTGTAACATTTACATATCGTTTTGTTGCTGTGCCTTTTCCCTTCGTACATTAAAAATGCCGAAGGACGGAGAGAGATTGCAGTATCATGTCTGGAACTAACGAAACACCATCACTGTCGCAATAATTTTATGTAAACTGGTTAGATTAGAGAAGAAAATTTCAAGACAGCATAATTTTTGCCTTGCTGTAAGCTGCATACTTAGTAGCCATGCTAGCACACTGTTTAAGTATCACGTAACGCATATTCAGAGAAATACAAAGTCCTGATAATGTTTAAATTTACAATTTTCATAATACGACTTTTAATGCCAAACCCGCCGTGTAAGTCAAAACATCATTCGATCGGCATAAGTTTTTTTGATAACAAATATATGTAAAACACGAACATTTTTTGCTTCCCAACACGCATTAGCTTAACCAGACTGTATTCATTTGGGAAGAAAGAATGCTTTTTACTTTGACTTATTGTCTTTTGGAATGGTCCTCGCAAATAATTGTCAACTTGATGGGAGCACTTTAAAGAACGTGCACAGTTTAGTGACGGGCCATTAGATATTGGAAGGGGATGATCAAAAACAGACAAAAAATTCAAAGCAAACAAGTTAGAAAAAACATCTTCAGACTAGCTTGCAAAATAAAAAAATAAAATCAGAACGCAAATGTGTAAAAATAAGTCTGCAAAATTGTTTAAAATCTTGAATCTTTTGAGATTTTACTAGCAGGAAGCAATTACTTGTATTGCACGTACCCTTCAAACGGAAAGTTGCGATCATCTCATCTTTTCATGAATTTTATATCTCCGATCACTAGAAATTATGAAATTATAAAGTCAGTTTTTCTATTTGTTTCCCACATACAAAATTTAGAATGTACCAGGTAAACCTTAACTACTGAAACTACAGTACGGTTGTCAAGAGAGAAAATTACATTTTGCCATTTAAGATTACACCGGCCGGTGTACAGATACAGGCAAATTAAGCAGTTCGTGCTCTTTTCAGAGTATTTTCTCGCAACAATGAAGGCAAGAATGGGTGAACAAGTGGTAGAAATATGCCCATAACGATGAAAGTTCGTTTCTTTCTGAAAAGCAGTCTCAGTATGACAGCGTTTAACAATACAATATGCATCATGCCATCTATCCAGAGAAAGACAACACAAAACACATCAAAGGGTTGAACTTAAGGTTTGTATACTGAATGAATCTGCAAGACAAATCAAAGTAATCGGCAAAAACGAAAAGATCGACCATCAATCCGTGTGCTGCAATGACAGAGCCAATTACCTGAAAACTTCATAAAAATAGAACATTGCATAAACACTATATTCACTATTTACACAAGACACCTTTCACCTCAGAGACTCTTTAGTTTCCTGTACAGTGAATACAATAATTTGTAACATACCTTATGCTCATGCTGTGTAGAATCCCTCATATGAGAGAAAAATAGAACTGAAATTTAAAAACATATTCACAATCTGATTGTGACCACCTCCTCCCAAGATCTAATGGACCATCCCTTAGGTAATGTGGTTTTTTTTTATCAGCAGGAATTGAACGGCTTACGGGTGCACGCCTGTTAGAACACTGTTGTAATACTATATCTGTTTGTCTGATTGTGACACTATAAGAATAGAATAGGAAGTCTTACTCGGCGACGGATTCGTCCTCATACAGGTCATGTTTCCTGCAATATATCCATTAATCTCATGCAACGGTAGATTCGGCAATGGTATCTGTGAAAAATAACGCATAAATGCATAATGTCGTACTTTCTAAACACTGAAAAAGATACAGTCTCTCTCTCTCTCTCTCGCTCGCTCTCTCTCGCTCTCTCTCTCTCTCTCTCTCTCTCTCTCTCTCTCTCTCTCTCTCTCTCTCGTTAATGTTACAAAATATTTCATAACAAAATGCTTAAAATGGTCAGCACAATTTCGAACAGATGTTTAACGGGCTTTGCTGGGGAGGCTGATCTACGTAGATTTTTCAGCAATATATACGATGTGAATTGATCACCTCATTGATTTGTAGGCCGTCCTCTATTAGATTATCCGGTGCTTCATTTCTACTTAAGGTGTCTGTGAACTGTTGTCCGACGTACGTAAGTGTACTCCGAGAACTGCTTTTCATCATAGGAACGTCTGAAAAGTGAAGTATGTTGAGCTTTAAGATTGCTTATAATACGGTATCTGATTCATCCTAATTATCCTCGTTTCCAAAGAGAATTAGGGGCCGTCATTATTTACGGTTGGGGAGGGGGAGGGGTCGAAGGAATTTCATCGGAAACTCCGAAATTTCGAGTAACCCCCTGCCAACCATGATCAATTTGAGTAACCCCCTCTTTAACACAGAGATGTTAACCACCCCCACTTAAAAAAGTTAAATATCAGTACATGTATTTATAAAATGTACAAAAATACGACGATAGCAAAGACCATTTAATACCTTGTTTACCCTGCTAGATTATCGTCGGTTATATCATGATGGTTGAAAGAGGTCAAACCAACAAAATGAAATTCAAGGTCACAACAAAATATAGAAATAAAAGCCTACGCCATAACCAGTATCCAACTATATAGCATTGTTTAATATGGACGGTGTAATGATAGGGTTTTAACTGGTATATCTGCCTGGGCAGAATTTGAAACCTTTGAAGGGGGGGGGGTTGAGAACATGCTAGAGACAGAGGGGGAAAGTTTCGGAGGTGGTCCCCCTATCTTGAGTGAAGAAATTAAGAAGTTGATACGTGCAATGGTACAGTCTGGTGCACTCTGAGTTTTTTAATTTGATTTTTACTAAGTAAAACTGTTAGAACACCCTAAGGGGAGAGCACGATTGGGGTGTCCCCTTCTCTAAACGATATTAAAAGACAGTCGGTCAGAGACAGTGTTTTTTAAAATCCATTCATTAATTGTTCGCAACTTCGCCAGTAGCGTATTTTCTCCAGCTATCAGAGTGTAATGGAAAACTGAATACAGTATGGTTAATGTCAAAATGGTTATTGAACTAAAGTCAATTAAAATATGTTTCTGTGATGACAAAGGATGAATTCAGAACACTTCAATTTTGTCCTAGATCCTGTGAAAAGTTTTAGTGTACAATGGTGCAGCCTGGTGCAATCTGAGAGGTGATTTTAATTAAATCTTTTCACTATTAAAACAGTAAGAACCTCCCAAAGAACACGAGGGGGTGTCCCCTCTCTCATCGAACATTTTTAGAAATTGATGTGTGCAATGGTAAAATCTGGGAGGTTTTTCAGTTTATTTTACAACAACAAATTGAGTAGCCCCCTTCTTTCTCTCCCTTCTAGCTTTAAGTTTTTTTTTACAGTGACACCCTTCTCGTTCCTTAGACCCCCCTCCCCGGCCGTAAATAATGACGGCTCCACATATGTCGACGATTAGGGTAAAATTCTGTTCTCGCTTCCAAAAGGTCTCACACAGGGGTTACATTTTACAAACACAATCGTACTGTGTCTAGATATCTCTACAAAAACCATAAGCGATCATAGCAACTTTGCAACACCCATTGAACGTGTATAGGGCAGGCGTGTTGGCAATTATTACACATTTTTGAATAAAATGGGTGAACTATGGATAACAAAATACCAATTCTACTCCTGAATATCTGGTCCACAATAAAATACTTCAGAACGTCATTGGACCCTCAGTAGGTGCATCAGTTTCGAGAAGGACCTGCGTACCAGAGGAGCGTTTATACAAAGAGAAAGACGTTCAAATTGTACGTGTATTTTATTATCAAATGCAAGCTCATCTTGTTACAAAGTCTGTGATTTAAGCTTTAGATGATTCCAATGTTTACTTTGTTTTGGTCTTGTGCAACGCAATAGAATACAGGTTACATTACTTTTGTCGATATTAGTATTATTTTATTGAACATAAAGTGCCGATAACCTAAGTTCCAAAGGGATGTGAATGCGAATGAAAAATGCTGCCAGTAGCAGATATAGTTACTTAGTACATTATGAATTCATATCACTGCATCTGGTAAATAAATATGTTTACCTGTTTCTTCAAATAAAGAGTCCGAATTTTGTGCAACTCTCGGAACCGAAGATTCCCTGAGAAAGAAAGTCATTGTGTGTTGGAAGGATAATATATAATATTTTAAGTGTGTGTGCTCGCGAGCGTGCATGTATGTATGTATGTATGTATGTGCGCGTTTTGACTCAATGCGCAGCGGTCCTTTATCATTCATAAGTACTTAGGTGATGATTATTTTCCTAGGGACTTTCCACAATTAACGGCGAAATCGAAAGAAGTCGGCCTTGCATTCTCCTTGATATAGAGGTCATTTGGCGATCCCTGGGATCGCCTTTATTCTTGTCTGTGAGACGATTATGGAGGTGTGATATCCTTTTTGTTTTCCATCGAAATTGTAATCTGGTGGGCAAATTTTCTGATGTTTGCTTGAAGGAGTGATGACAACCGGAGCACGCATAATTCCGTAGCGGAGGTCAGTCAATTTCATAGGACGGGGTTGAGTTGGACTTGTTTTCATGTTGCGAAATAACCTCAGCCCTTTATGAAAGTTTTTAAGGTCCATTAAACTTTTGGTCAAACTTGAACTCGCGCTATTTCAGCATGCAAGACAACACTCGAGCGGCCCCAAAAGAGTGAAAATTTCTAAAGTATCTAGAAATGCTATGTGGATAAAGAAGCTTGCCAGTCAGCTTATTCCTAAGAACACGCATGTTGTTAGACTTCCCTTATGCCGAACTACTATCATGGAAAGTTAATCGTAGGCTCAGCAGGGAACTTGACGTCACATAAGAGAGTACGGTATCGTAACTTGAAATTTATTTTGTATTTTGTTGCAGTACGAATAAAATAATTCAAGGATGTTTACACTGTTTTATCGTATACTTCCGTTACCAGCTTGCCTAAATATAGAAGATAAGCTTGTTCAAATTACCTACACTAAAGTTGACTTTATTTGGATTCTCTTACACTTTGTAGCGAGATTCTGTACCACAGAATTTAAACAGAACACCCTGACTACTCTGATTCACTGTACGAATCGGGAACATATGTCATTTGCACCTTCTCTGTCATTATGTTTTCGGTGGTGTAATCGGATTTTTGTTTCTGATTAATGACTATGCTCAATACTATTCACTCAGTGGATATTAAAACTCATCACCAAGCGGGAAACTCTGTCATTTAATTCAGTGGTGTAATAAGATTTTGTGGCTGATTAATGGCTATGTTCACTGTAATTCGCTCTCTGCATATTAAAATTCGTCACCAGAAACTCGTCATAGAAAGGTTCTGTCATGATGTTGAGGGCGACGGTACCATTCAGTAGCGCAGACGACATAAAGGCAGGTAACTGTCGCGAACGATGGAACGTGTCGTTTGCAATACACACAAACTTCAATGTGCTCGGTTTTTTAGTTGGTAAAATTTTGCAACGGTTAAAATTAAATCAAACAACAAATGTCGACTGATACTGACTTGTATATGACCTTTCTAAGTGTTATGAGATCTCTCAGGTCAACTATGTGACCATACCACTCTGTACGCTTGGCCGTAAGCATTTGTTGTTATAATGGAAATATGATTCACATTTTAACATTTATTGTTGAAATACGGGTTCACATTCAGTACTCTCGATACCTGAAAAATAGATTTAATTACGATAATATGCCACCTTACTCCATTTTTGTTTTTGTTATTCGATCAACTCTTAGTCAAAATCATTTGGAAGTCTATCCGGTATTTTGCATGAAAATTAAGGCAAATTTTTGGTTACATATATGATTGAAAAAATATTTTGGTGGTTCCTAAAGAAAATTGACAGTTCTGGTTGCAGGCTGAAAAGGTTTGGTAACGAAAAAAACTTCCATGCTTATGCAGTGCCGTCTGAGAAAATGCCGATTGCACAAAAAGTTACTATTTTACAGTCAAACTTGCATTCAGTAAACCAATATCACTTTGGTTGTCGGCATCATGCCTTTTCTAACGACAACATACAATAACGCTACTTACTGTCGTTTGACTTTCCTCGAGGGAATGAAGTGTTCCTGGACGTCGATTGTGTGTGGTATTTCTAAGGAATTATCATACAGTATTCTCTGGAAGAAAACAAAAATTTAAATTCACTTTTGAAATTTGTCATTAATAACTCAAATATATGCAAATAATTGCGATTGACATTTTCGCACTACACATTACTTTAGGCTACTTTTCTTCCTTACTCAAGAAATCCATCCTTTTTAAAATCAGCCAAAATTGTACAGCTGTACTTCTGCATCACTGCTTGTTGTAAGGATGTCTTGTTTGTATGTATGCATGTATGTGTGAGCTAAAAAAACTTTCATACTTTATACTTATTCTGGAGGGCGCTGTGCCATACTTTATGCTTACTCAGGAGGGCGCTCTGTTTTTGCAACGTGGCTTTATTGCAGACTTTGATACAACACTTGTTTTAATAGAACTCAGAATCAAAAATGATGTAGTAGATTTTTTGTAATTTTATTTTGTACAGCTATATCAAAATGACTTTTTGTATTATTTACTCGTCTTTTCTCGTTTAGTATCTCGCGGAATAATTTGACCACAATACAATTGTTCTGACTATAAATATCATGCCACGTCAACAACACGGCAGAACTCTCTTGCAGCCGTCGTTGACGTTTGTAATTTCATGGTGTTTTGTGTATCATGTTCCAACTGATGTCCAAACGGAATAAAGGTTGATGTCTACATAGCACGTATGTGTCATACTCCTGTTATTATTCGACCCGGTCACATCGGTATGTGTGTATGTGTGTACTTGTGTACATGTGTGTGTATGTAGTATGTATGTATGTATGATTGTGTCTCAAACTAACAGATCCGTCACTAGAGGACATTTGTGAAGACCTCTAAGTGGTCCCTGACTTCAAAGTGGTCCCCGTAGTTGTAACTGAACTGAAATTTTACGCAGTCCAGGGATTTTTCCATTCCTATATTTGCATAAAGTTGTTCAACTTTGTAACATTGCCAATACAAATCTGTTATTTTGGTCCTTTTTGATATATGCGCTCACTTTTATTACTTTTTCAAAATCCCGACGCATTTTACCAGCCCAAACTGCGCGTCCAATTTTTTCACCTGGTTAGGGTGTCTCATATTAGCATCATGGGAGATTGCGCTGCACACAGCACGGTCGAGACCAGCGACCCACCGATCACTGTACAGAGATGCGGATGTCCATATGGCCTAGAAGTTTACTGAGTGAGTACCAGCTCAAACAGTCATTAATTTCAATCTTGTTGCTCGACGTTATATTTTATACTCGCATACAGG
>LD343648.1:121121-135276 GCA_001465055.1 Ptychodera flava | reverse complement strand
CATCTGTATGACATATGAAGTAATCCTTGTACCAAGTTTGAATGAAATGGCTCCAAGCATCTCTGAGATATCTGCGTGAACGGACGGACGGACGGACGGACGGACGGACGGACGCACGAGTGGCGCACAGTTTAAATTAGATAGCATGTGGTCTACTTCCCAACTATTATGCTCTTTGTCTGCTCCTACGTTCGTCTCTTACTAGTCGACCAAATTTTTCCCCTTCCCCATTTTCTCGTTTATCTCTCTCTCTCCCCCCTCTCTCTCTCGCTCTCCCTAGACCATTCTCTCACCCCTAGCCCTACGGATATGGCGAAAGAGTTCGGCTTTGGCTACACCGCCTCCCAACTCCTATACCCACCCCTCGAGCGAATGCATTTTGATTACATATAGCCTGGGTCACACATTTCGTTCAGATGGCCTGAACACCGTAAGAACAACATCAATTGAAAGAAGCATCGTCCGGGCCCATGGCCTGCACAGCGTAAGCTCTGTGATGCGATGCAGAGGTTGATACGCTGACAAAAAACAGAAAAACAAACAAAACAAACACTAATTTTTATATTTTTTTGTTTGTTTTTTGTTGGAACAAACAAAAAAATATAAAAATTAGTAAGTTTGGCCTACGCCACCGAAGTACACACAGGCTTGACTTATTGAGCCCGCCTGCAGATCATTCTACTAGAATATTTGAATTTATTATTTAGGATACATGACAAAATGAATTGGTACAAATGGGCGTCACTACCCTTACAATCATTGCATTTTAAGGCCTGTTCACTATGGATCGGGGAAAGGGGGAACTTAGGGCCGTTTGCTGATTTGGATAGATGATGATGGTTTAATGGCGACTGCAGAGCTTTGATAGGTCTACACCAAGGCTAGAAACACATTTTAGTGTCATAATTATATTCGGTTAGATTGCATAATGATCATGAAAACATCAATTCAAAAAGATTTCTTGACCACAGGCAGTAAGTTAAGTGAACTTAGTGTAAAGCTCTGATACTCCGACATGAGCGAAACTAGTACCACGAACTCCGTCTGAACTTCTTCGGGCTTTCCGTTTGCAAGCTTTCCGGGCAAGTAAATATTCTGATGTCATTCTCCCTGGAACTTTACGAAACAAGTTCGGTTTATCTGTTTAAGATGTCCCTAATCCTAGTCGGGGACGACGACTTTCGTTGCTGGACGAATAAGTATTCCTTTTTTTTCTTATCCGCACCGCTGCGGGGCGAATAAGACAACCTTGATGGATGACGTTTTCATGCGTAACTTTCGCCTTTCTTCAGGATTAACTTCAAGCTTTAATTTCTTTGAACAACATTTACCTCATCCCTGAATTGAATTCCTACTTTGATTTTGAACTTGGGTAAAGTTAGGCTCGGAAACCGTTTCATTGTTCGCTTTGCTTTTACCCAACGATGTTCTCTATTTTATTTGATGTCAGTTGATTTGCTACTCGCCCGATTTATGCTAGCCCATCGAGCAAGTAGGCTCCAAAAGTACTTGCCTGGAGGTAAAAATGCTATATCCGTGAGCACTGGATAATGGATTTGCTCATCCGAAGTTGAAGTGTGATACCGACAAAAAGGAGAACGTCCTCTCCAGTACAAAAACTTTCAAGGGCTTGCATGTACTTTATGTTCAGCACAAGTTCTTCCTAACACTTTCTCACTGCCTCGCCATTCAAGTAACGTCAAAATCACGATCATTGATCGGCAGAGTAGTTGCGTCACCGTGGATATCATATCATGCTGCGGGTAATTACAATGTTTTGCCTGCCTTTTGCTGACATTACAGGAAATAGGCAGAGTCATATGCTAATGTTTGATCAAGAACTTCGCTGGCAGCATGGGCGTAACATAGACCTCAAATTGCCAATAAATTTCTTGACGAAATCTGATTGGTCGCAAAAATATTCTGTTGCTGGTCAGGAATGTTACAAACCGCGTCCAGTCGTAAGATAGGGGAGCGTAGAGAGCGCCATCGAGCGACGGCTCTTCCGGTCTATGTCTGTCTGTAACGAGTTAACAGTATAATGAAACATTGTGTTTGAAATCTTTAACAGATACAGACGACAAAAAAAACCATACAAAATGTATGTTATCGATAACAGCTGACATAATTCAATTAGTTACATAAACATTTTATGGTTAGCCAGTAAAGTCTTTGCCGGTGATGTATGAGGTACAGGGTGATAAAGTTAACCTTAGATTACAATCGAAATGCTTATTTTAACTTTTGGCTGCCAACCAAAACCCTGAAATGCAATCAATACTCCACTTCTCATATCATACTGACCAACGCACTGCTCCCTGCAGCTGTAAACAAGCCTGTATTTCTTCGCCATTGTATTGTTGTTTACTGGGAATATTTAACACTTGAATGGCATTTATTGCAGATCGTGACTTCGGGATCAATGCAAATCGACAAATACCTTGCAAGAATCACGTACCATCAGGCAAAGGCTGCAGTGTGACTCATTGTAAGAAATGTGGCAGTAAAGATGTACTGAAACCACTTGAAAACGCTATGTTCGTTCTTAACACATTTAATAATGTTAAGCCGCCTAACTTGTATAGGGTATTACATGTCGGAACATTCAATGTAAAAATCCAATTCGAAGAACTGTGCCACCGACAATGTACTTCTCTAGCTTATTCCATTTTCAGTCATTCTTAAATCCCTTATTAGACCTGATACAAGAAAGATATACGTTCATTCTAGCTTTAAACCAGCTGACAATTAAGAAAAATTCTAGTCTGATTTTCATAAACGTCAATATTTGTACACCTACTATGTTGGTGGCTCCGTAAAATGACATACCAAGATAAGGCTATCTGATAATTCGAAGAGCTCCAGCGGTTTACGTCAGTGTACTTAAAATTTCGCAATCGTTTTATGATGTCACCAGAAAGTTTTTACGCTAAAATGAACTCACTTTAGCCTGCGCCAGTGTAAATTTGCAAAAATAAGGATTACTGATATCATCCATCTAAATATACATAAAAGTTTTAGACCAGGCCACAAGTACATTCTCTAACCCTTCTACTAACTTCCACTGGGTATATTTAATCAATCAATAGTACAAGGTTCAGCTCGTGACAAAACGATTAACGCAAATCAGTATATCTTTGAAACTCTCACGAACCAGGCGACCCAGGCTTTATTCATGTTTTCTTACAGGCTTCCATCTGACCTTTACTGTTTGATTTTAATTGTTCACCGACCAAAATCATTAATTATAGAGCATGAGCTATTCAGTAAGGAAACATAAAAATACCGAAGACAAAATATATGCTAACAATCAAACACACGATCGATTGAGAATATAGATTCGACGTTAAGATCGCATGTTTCCTTTGTGATACTTGGAGGCCCCTACTCTTTGTTTAAACATTTCCAAGTATGACTCTCGAATATCTCGAGTTCGCGATTCAGAAGGCCAAAGATAATGTCGTGCCATAAGTAGAGCATTTGAATCAGATGTTTTTTTAATTAGCTGACAAGACAACCTAACGATAATAAATAAAGGAAATTAGCGGCATATTTGCATATTTAAGTAGCGAATTGACTGTCGTAGCGAAAAAAAGCACCCCAAGACATGTTTTACGGCATGTTCCACTATTAAGAAATGTGGGACTAAGTTGATAAAATTCTGATCTGAAATGTAACTTATATTACTGGGATTACATTAACCTTTATTTAGTTTTTACTTTTAGAAAAAGACTTAGTGCATTTTATCAGACATATATACAGTGTAAGAACCGAATAAGAAAAATACCACTGTATCTATCTCTTGCTAGGAAATGATATTTGACACCTTGAATGATAGGAAAAAATCACGTCTTTGTTAAACGTTTTGTCCATTTTTGAACTGATTTCAGCAAAATACGTCAATGTCTGAACAGTTACTTGCATTCAAATAGTAATGTCATGTTAATTATCGATACGATACCACAAAATACGTATTAGGTACGTTATATGGACCGACACAACTATTCGCGAATGCTTACAGAATTGCCCTTGTGTATATTCGTAATATTATGTAAGGTTATTATGTGATGTGCAACACTTTTTTATGCTTTTCCTTTTTAATGTGTAGTTTTATATTTATTTTTCTATACTGGTCTTATATTGAGTAATCTATTTATTTTTATTCTGTATTTGCACTTAATCTATTCAATGCATGAAAATCCATTTACGTATGCACTGACTTTGAGTATTTAAATTACAAAGTTACAAAGTATCATTGCGTCAGTTATGCCAATGCGTCCTTCTATAATAGGACGGGAGCACAGGTCAACAATGATAAAAAATGTTTTAAATCAATTCTAAAACGGGCTCCTCAACAAGCAAAGTAAATGAATGCAGAAACAAAAAAAACTGATTAAATATTTGGCGATCATAAAAACGACTAGTGATAACGATTACAATATTTCTATTAGAATTGCGCCTCATCACAGCAATTGGCTTTCGCTTCGTCAAATCACCGGCGTCGCTTCCTGTCGTAGACGTAACTTCAATGCAAAAATGAACTTGATATGTACCCTTTCTGTTATCAATACTGACTTCGACGACGATCGCTGGATACGTGTTTCTGCTTTCTCCGGATCCAATTTTTGTGCTAGAACCTCAGAGAAAATACCTGTTAGCGTAATGAACACAAAAGTTCACACAATATCATAGCAAAAATTTCTTTTCGGGTTGGTATACATTCCTATTGGCTATAATTCACGCCATATAGCACTCGCCTAGCTGCTCGTGCCGAATAATTAATATACTCGCCAATACAGCCCTACCTTCTTGTGCATAGTGTCAGCTCTGTTTACTAGATGTCCATGTCTTTCCTTATTGAAGAGCATTCCTTTGCTGCTTGCACTAGCAGTGTACGTGGCTTCATGTTGTCCTATTCAGGTATGAAGTATATATAAAGCATACATTGAATAGCATTCTTCTTACTAGAAAAGAATGACACTCATGAAGATTTAGATTGTCTGTCTCTTGTATACAACAGTATACGATAAATACAGCAAAGTATTACACAGCATGGTAAACTACAGCAAAGTCTAGCTCTCTCTCTGTCCCCCTCTCTCTCTCGTTTATAACGAGGGAGTTGGGCTAAGAATCCTTTGACTTCATCTGTCCGAAGATTGCAGGATACATGTAACTTGAGAAACAGATAGTATTACTTTGTACTTAAAATAGTTTTTGTAATTATTTATAACGCACTGCTTTAGTATCGAGCACTGTAATTCCCCACGAGGACATCTGTATACTGAGATATGATGTATGAAACTTAAGTTAAAGGTTCAATTGCTTTGTACTTGAAGTAATTTGTTGAGAGAGACAGAGACAGAGAGAGACAGAGACAGAGACAGAGACAGACAGAGAGACAGAGAGAGAGTTTTAATTACAAAGTAATATTTACACAATAGTATTTTCGAACATACCTTCATGTCCGGTTTCATTCACTTTATAGGACCATGGTGCACCTTTTACCAGGGTAATATTGGTTGAATGCAACTTTGCAGACAGCGTTCCAATGAGTATTTTCTTCAAAATAACAATCTCCTGTTTGTCTTCTTTGTCGTAGAACACAGACACGATCTCACCATGCTTTGTTATCAGGAATGAAAACCTATGTAGAAAGAGAAGTCGATGTCGAATGTAAAGAAAGGCACGCTTCTTTCAACTTTAACGTCAAAAATTAAGAAATATAGAAATAGCATTCATCCATAATGTTCAATGTCATGCAGATTTAGCAATGCATTGTATGTAGTATTTGGATATCAGTTCCTTTTTTCTGCAAGAGTTTGCATAATCAACTACTTTATTACATGCCTTAGCTCCATACGGATCAATAGTAACTTGTTGATGCCGTTTTGGGTGGCATCATTATAATTTGAATGAAGGCGAACCACCTGAACTATTTTCATCTTCATAAGTTCAAGACTTAAAATAATAAAATTATACGTTTAACGTGGCGTCGGAAATACTATTTATACAAATCTATGAGTAGAAAATCGCTAATCTGCATAACAGAAATTTAAATATATCAATGCACCTTACGATAATGAAAATGTTCTCTTTTTTACAGTAGATTTCATGTAGCACGGAAATAAAGAATATATTGTCATTTAAATCGAAACCCAAACATTTAGAGTGAATCCTATATAAGAGAGGCATATAATAAAATACTATAGACCAAACAAGGGAATATACACCCTCAAGAAAGGAGACCATTTGCCCTTTTCCGTACGGCCAAATGGTCACCTACCCTCGGACACATAGTTCAATGTTTGGGCTATCATTTAATATATGGCATATTATTTTTTATATGAGGCATTCTTGCTGTTTGTGTTTTTTTGTTTTACCTGTTGTTATTAGGTTAAAATTCGCAAACACAGTTAGGTACAATCGGGCTAGCTATGATTCAGGATCATATTTATGCGGTGATGTATACGTTCATACGTATGTGCGGTACTTAGTCGACTGATCATGTGTCACTAAATATAGAGATACACAGCCTATCTATAGCACACATAGACTACAGACTCACCAGCGAGAAAAATCGTCTTCATTGTACTTGGTTACAGCACCTTCAGTAAAGTTGTTAATGGTGAAACATTTATTAGTCGTTCAATCAGTAGATGACGATTAATCTGAATATCATCGAAACATGCTTTGATAAAGGTGTATTTTCAAAAAAGAAGAGAGCGGCAACAGGCATACACATGCAAATTTGATTATAACAGCAGCAGAATATCTTACAATGACAATATTAAATTAAAAATTACTCATCACATTAAGAAGCTTTCAGTAATAATCTTTTATATCAAGGTACATTGCTCCCAGGTAGCTCCATGAAATTGTTATCGACAGAGAACAGTGGAGACAAAACATGAGGAAACACTAACATTACTAATTTGCTGTCGTGACATCTAGGCTCTAAACAAAACCATGTTTGCTTATATTTGATGATGTACTTCGAACAACTCAATGCACGCTACCTGAATTATCGAAGTTTCTCAACTTATACTCTATGTCGTTGATGATAAGTTGACAGTAGAGCCTATCATTCTTTTCTTCCAAGGGCTCGATATTTATCTGAAGGATAAATCAATAAAAAGTACCGGTTTACGGCGATTCAATTCATACCCTTATATGGTCTGTTGGGTATTAATATTGAGAGTGAAGCGGGTTTACTAGCGGATGCTGAGTTTAAGAACTTGAGCATGGTGTTGTAAATGAACTGTCTTCTGGCTTTCGCCCCTTCTTAAAAGAGTGAATTCATGGAAATCTCATCTATATGAATGTCGTACGCTCTTTTGCTGTACTGATCGTGTTGCTGTTCATAATGTGAATAAATATTTTACATGACGTCTATCATTTCGAAGATCATTCTCATAAACGAATTTCAGAATTTCTGGTCATAATCCTCGCCATTTTGCGACCAAACCAGAGACATATTTCAGAAAATATATTTTATATACAAATTGATTCTAAAATGAGCTATATCCTTTATCTTAACTATGGTACCATTTTGCGAACTTTTGTTTCATTCCTTCACAATTACACGATTCTGTCATTCTAGGATTCCATTCATTTTCAAATTAATAATGAATGCATAAATCACTGAGTTCGTAGATGTAGTTTGAGTTAAGCGATACATTGCGGTGTATTGCTTTCCATATATTTACCCTTGTCATAATGCTGTATTCAGTCCAGCGGGAGTTTGGTTGAAGGTTACGGGACATTTTTGTCACTAAGTTACTTCGTACAGCCTTGACACATCGTTCAAATTAAAAAGTCAAAGTGTTAAGGATCCATACAACCTGTAGCTACCAGAGCTATGTTGTTTGAATAAACGGCGTTCTTTTCTGCCCGTACATTTTATCGTAGGGTCGGACTCTATCCTATTCTTAAATAGAAAATGATCGGAAGGGCTTTCTTTGTGCTATCAATCGCATGACGCAGCTAACTCTAGAAATGAATAAGTTGCGGTTGTTGTGCTTTAAAAAGTCACCATTGGCCTACTCGTTTCGTCTTTCAAACGTTATTGACCTTGAGCATGCCAGGCAAAACACTGTTCCGATGAAAACGGATAATGGCAACCGACAAAATATCACCGTCGTGAAGGATCAAAATGCAATTATTTCCATGCCACTCAAATCTCCCTTATCCCCTTTAAAGTGTAATATAAAGGTGTACAACTTCTAGAAACTTGTTTTGACTACCCCGTCAGTGAAGTGGCATAACCCAGAAGAGGAATAACATCGTCATTTAAGCAACCAACAATGTACATTGTGATTCAAGTGTGGTTTACTCACAGGCCTTCTGTCGTTCTTAACTGATAAAAGCAGTTGGCATACACCATTACCGCACATATGAGTGCTGGCTTGAACATGCACGTGACACATATTACACACGCGAGAACTCCTGAACTTTCGTATGCTGCAAATTGAACGCGACGATACGCGTTACCGAAATAAGGGGACTGGGGATAAATATAATTCCTTGTTCAATCGTCCGCAAAAGTCGTCTATTTTCTATATTTGAAATGAAACTGACTGACAATCTAACGTAGATTACAGTATAGAAAAATAAGGGGGAAAATTGAAAACATTACCCTAGATGTGCTAGGCTTCATCACGTTCAATATTACCAAAACAGTATACTAAAAATAACTAATGAAAACTTTAAGAAATCTCTGGGATTCTATTAAAAGGTTTTTAATAAAATCTGAAACAAAACTTTAAAAAAAATTCCGTTGAAGGGTCTTATGCAAATGAAATAAATCATTAAAAAGCATTTCCTTTCTTCTGTCGAAAGTACAGAACGGCATTTGCAGTTAGCCTACTTCGCAACGTTCGAACATCCAAAGTCGCTCCAGCAAAACGGCAATCTGTAACGCAAATAGTCAAGATCAGCGACACATTTATTCAATGTGATATTTCGAATATCCACTACATGTCCACATCTGGCATTGTAATATCTTGATATTTCTTACTATGCCATTTCTAGTTTTATACGTCGTCCAGAAATGACCAACACACGTTTGCACACGCCTACAGTAATTATATATATAAAAATATATATATATATATATACATATATATATATATATATATATATATATATATATATATATCATCACGTTCAATATTACCAAAACAGTATACTAAAAATAACTAACAGGGTATCTATATATATATATATAGATGCTCAAGCAGAGCGTTATAATGATGACACAAAATTACTTCAAGTAGTTGCAGTCTTATATATATATATATATATATATATATATATATATATATATTTTATTATTATTATTATTAAACTTTATTTCAGACAGGTACAAGGACCGTCCATAGAACCGAAAGCTACACAGTACACCAAAAAGTACAACACCAAACTACAAGAAAGTACAGACAGATTCCGTTTCTCCTCACATTCAGGGCATAATAGTTCGTCACATATCGCAGAGTCACAGAATTTGTCGATCCACAATCGTAGCACCTTATGTTTATTTACATAAGAATGCTGAAATGATATGTGCAATGGCGAGGTAGCCAAAGGCCAAAGACCCTGGGCAATTCAGAAATTGCAGATTATGGCAGTACTATTGACTAACCGAGTACAGTTTTCACGTCGTCAGCTTCAGGGTATCTTCATGCACACATGTAGGAGGAGCAATTTCGGAAAAGACAGCAAAAATCACTGAGTATCACGAGCACCTTCGGGAGACAGCTTACACGTGTTCTCCCTATGCGGATATATATATATATATATATATATATATATATATATATATATATATATATATATATATATATATATATATATATATATATATGTATCGAAGTATACAGATGTCCTCGTGACACAGTGCTCGATGCTAAAGCAGAGAGTTATAATGATAACACAAAATTACTTCAAGTAGTTGTAGACAAATTATTTTGCGCATTAGGAATTTGTTTGCGCGCTACATTTCTCATTAACATCGTTAATCGTTCCCAAACGTTCGCAACGTTCTCAGCACAACATTCTTCTTAGAGAATTTGTTGTTATCAGTCTTGAATGTATGCTTATATTCGAATAAACCACGTGAAACTCCGATCGGATATTTGCTTCGTCTTATTTAAGAGGGAACGCATTACGGAATATCAGCTGTACACAACTATTGCAAAGTAGTTGCAGATAAATAATTTTGAGTCTTAAGGAATTCGTTTGCGCGCTACACTTCTCAAATACCATTACTTTGTACTTGAAGTAATTTTGTAATTTATATATATATATATATATATATATATATATATATATATATATATATATATAACTAGAAACGTGTTATTGAAATATGACTTGTTCCCAGTGTTGTGTAGCGTGGAAATTTAATATAGAAACTAAATTGAAAAACACACAACTATATCTGAGTGTCTCTGCACAGCAAATGTTTGGGGCTTGAAAAAATGACCCATGTAGGACTTGAACCTATGTCCCCCGAACTCTATCGAGAGAATAACCAGTGTAAATCTGAGGTCTCATTCGGGGAAGAAAAAAGGCCAACAGGACGGCGCACGTCAAACCAACTTGAACTGATCCGTCAGTTGGTAGAGCATCCGAACTGAACTCAGGGGGCGTGGGTTCAAGTATATATATATATATAATATATATATATATATATATATATATATATATATATATATATATATATATATATATATATTCCCTTTGTCACATGCTTTATTCAAAAACCGCGGTCATGATCTGGTGACATAGCTCATTCGATACGCTCTGTCATTTATCCTAACGGAATTCTGCTATCAGTTTTCTGACACAGTTATTTGTCATTATATTATCATGCCCTGTCCATTGCGTTTTAATTGGTCGAGCTGAACCACGTGACTGCCCACAAATACACGGTAATGGTTTGTTTTCATGCCCGTGAATATGAATAATATCGTAAACATAGTAACTTTACGGCTTAAACGAATATTGTGACTTGTACAAAGATCATAATCAACCACAAAATAAAATGGAGCATTTATGGGCCAAGTTTAGACGCTTTTTCAAAAAAATCTACGGATTTGCAAAATGTTTGCTGCGCGCACTACTCACTGACAGGTTCTGGGGCGCTGTTGTCGTTCGCACGGAAAATGTTCGTAAATTTTGACGGTTTTGATAATATAATGGAATTAACAGACTCCGCGCTGACCATTAACGTTTATTTATGGGCGCGGGCGAGAGGAAAGCCAAATAAACGGGCTTGGCAAGCCTCGCCTGTTAATGTTTGACTTTCCTCTCGCCCTTGCCAATAAATAAACGTTAGTGGTCAGCGCGTCGTCCGTTATTTCTATAATATCACAGTTCGCTTTATTATATAAACTTATTCAAACTATCAATCCTGAACAACAGAGTGCCCTATGGTCTACTTTCATCGACTTCGACTCTGGTTTTGAAATGTCAATGTCAATGTAAACAGCTGTTAAGAGAGAAGACGATCTTTACATCAATTTTCATCAACGATGGCAATATGTCAGTGTCTTGTCTGCCACATCGTGTGTATTTGCTTTGAAAAACATCACTTTCGTTCAGAAACACAGCCCCCATGAACCATGTCAGAAACTTGACAAAACACGATCCCTCTATCACGGACCGTGGTCACATTTTCACGGCGAATAGATCTGCTCTCTCCAATTTAGTTAACTCCAAACATAATCGGAAAGATAAATGTGACGGCGAAATCGGACTGACTCAAGGTAAATAGTAAAACTTCACTCGGCCTTCTTGCGACATCTTGTACCTTGTGAGGCGTAGTGTTAGAAGGGTGCGATGTGTTTTCCATGTTTGAACTAAAGTGGTATTGTCTGACCCTGTGCATAAAGTTTGACTATGATAAATCTCAGTATGATGGCCGCATCGAAAATGTACCCCGATATATTATAGACAGAAGAGAAAAGGATGAGAAGCTCCGCGTACTTCCTTTTGAACGAACTTGTCTGAATGGATGCCGTAACGGTATGTTGTGAGTTGGAATCCGATCGAAAATCTACTGAATTTCTTTATATTTGTGGTAATGCCATGGTTTTTTCATCTGCACATTGTTTTAACTGGACTTTGGTCATATGCTGAAAAAATTAATGGAAACTTAAATAGACTAAGTCTTTTAACACTTTAAATTCATTTTTTCATGAACACATGACCTCATTATGGCACCGTTCTAGTTCTACTACGATGTCATAAGGCCTGGGACTGTAACTGAAACATGCTGAAACCTGTCGAGTTCATGGAGTCTCCGCCTAGGGATACCAGCGGTGTACACAGTCGCCGGGTCGCTATGGTACTACTTCAGAGCGTGACCATGTCTCGCTTCTATCTCAATAGCGTAACCAGTTAAGTAAAAAACGGGCCTCTATAGCTTAGTAAACTTTGTATGACAACGTATAAAACTACAGTTTACAAAACTAGAATCCCTTTACCGTCATCTGATACTTCAGCTTTAAAGTTCTTGCGCTCCTACAATTTTGTCCCGATTAGGATTTTTTGAATAAGTAGGTTTTATGTTAGGTTATAACTGACACCTTCTACCCAATGTCGATCATCTCGTCATATATATTATTTACAGCCACTCAAAACTGTCGAGTCGTATCCGGTGCTTTTATATTGAATTTAGTCTCTTCGAAAATGTACCAAACCCCCTCCTATACAGAGATATTGACTCACTGATGAGCAAATATCAATAAGTGACACATTTTATCGCCGCTCATTTCCGAATGACCCCACTAAAACAGTCACCATAAGAAACATATATAACAAAGAGATTGTTGTACGAAGTGTAGTCCTTATCGAGTCGTATTCAAGTGAGATGTCTGTCATTGACTCGTGGCTGCACATATCGTTGAAATAACGACAAATCACTCTTATACTCAAATCTTTCAATTTTTATTTAATAGAGAAAAATATGTTCTTACCTGTGCATTTGTATCTATTACTCCAACGTTGCTCAGTTCTGTAGACGCTTGATACGTGTACCTATATAGAATATTTCGCTGGTACTGCACAAGGCTGCAGTTGCTATAAGCGACCAGGAAGTAAACTAACAGAGAATTCAGTCTAAATTCTAGCAGCATTTTGTGTCATTGTCAGAGCCTTCTCCGCGTTCGTCCAAGCAGAAATAATCAGCCCATGTGTGGTATTACCGAAATGAGATACATCTATAACAATTCAATACATTTGCATAATGTAATCAGCTTAGTCGATTTCTTTTCAAGGGGTGTCTTACCTAAACATCTAAATAGCGTTGTTGCCATAAAAAATAACTAAATAATTTTCAGAGTAGTATGGTTTTAGGAAATCATTGTCGTTATTTTCAATTATTTCGGAAAAGCCGTCGTTTAAAATTTACGAGCGTGCGTAAAAACTTCGAACATCACTCAACATACTCGAAGCATAATGTAGTGGTCTCCTTGTAATAAATATTATTCGTAAGACAGAGTGCTTCTCATTACTCTGCTTGAAGAGCTTGCTAGAGTATGCAACACTGACCTCTTTCTGCAGGTATGTACCTTGCTCGTTTACGTGTTTGTTCAGGATGATTTCTTTTTGCGATAAGCAGTTTCTTTGTCGCAAATTCTACAGAAATTCAGCCTTCAGTGCGATTTAGTCTTAGCTTGTCCTTTGCGTACGGGGTATTCAACAATACCGTTATGTATTTATAAAGAACTAGAATTAATAATGTGTGTGGCGGCGTTTTCAAATGAGATAGTCTTTTATTAGTGTTTTATATGAATGTATGTCATTTAATCATTGTCCTGCGAAATGACGCTCACGGCTCAAAAGGCTATTAAAATGTGAGACCATGTCACCGAAAATACAGTTTTAATCTAAGCAAGGTTAATTTCCCTACAAACTAGTAGTAGCAGCAGCAGAAGTAGTAGTAGTTTTCAAAAGAATCATTTTTGAATCTCAAATATGACTATTTACAAAATATGTATATCGATATCTATCGATATGTAAATATGACTATTTACAAAATATGTATATCGATATCCACACAGAAAGTATATCAAAATATATATATATATATATATATATATATATATATATATATATATATATATATATATATATATATATATATATAAAA
>LD343648.1:44444-117441 GCA_001465055.1 Ptychodera flava | reverse complement strand
TTTCTGTCATCAGTTAGAGTGTTTATATTAAAATCACCCATAATAAGTATTTCCATATTTTCACTCAATATACGGTCCAACGTTGATTCAAAGGAGCTAAACCATGCAGTTGTAGCATCAGGAGGCCGGTACACAGTACCTATAAGAATTGGCTTTGAGTTTGGAAAACTGACTTCAACCCACAGATCGTCTTACGAACTTCATCTATAATGGTTTGTATTTTGTTGGCCTGGTAACCAGATTTGATCAGTGTGTCCTTGAATTCACTGGCGCGTTGATCAAACCACATATCGAGTGAACATATTCTGCGCAATCGGATAATTCCACTGTATACAATGCTGTTGAAGATGTGTCTTGGATGGTGTGAAGAGGGAGACAAATATCTTCCACTGTCAGTAGGTTTGGTGTAGAGATCAGTCTCCACTTTCCCGTTCACTATGCTTGTAGAGATGTCGAGAAAATGTTGCTTGGTTTTACCATACTCCAAAGTGAACTTGATAGATGGGTGTATACTGTTAAGGTATTTGTGATATCGGAGCAATTTGTCTTCGCCGAGTGTCCATATACCGTGAAGATCATCAATAAATCTTTTGAGCAGATCGGGTTGGTCATTATAATTTTCGGTTTTTCTCCAGAACCAGCTCATAAAAATGTTGGCGTACATAGGAGCGAAAGGCGTACCCATGGCTGTCCCATGGATTTGAATATAATGTTCTCCACAAAACTCGAAACCATTGTTACGTAAGACAATATTGGCTAACTCAATGATGTCATCAGTATTGGTAGCATTGAATTTGGTGCATGTTTCGAATGCATGTTTAAGTGCTTCCAGGCCCTCATCAATCGGGATATTGGGATATAAACTGATTATATCCAAACTGATCAGAAGAGAGTCCGCCGGTAACATATATCGATAAAGAGATCATTATTGTGGTTATATTGAAAGAAAGTATTAATAAGCTATCCCTCTCGCCAGAGAAAGCACATGACAATTTGAGGTCGGAGATGCTTGTTCGTATACACCAGGGACTAATCTAGACAAATTGTTTCCTTCTTTTGAAGAAAATGGAAGAGAACAGCCAGCCTTGAAATTTGAAATCACAGCGATAGGGAATTGTATAATATTCAGAGGAATTAGGAAAGCATTCTGTCTGAAGACCTTGATTAGATACTTCTTAATAGCACTTTTCTTGACTTTGTAAAGCGGGGAATTGACTCCGTGAGAATGGTGCGTTCATAACAGTGTAATGCCGTCACATCATGATCTTCAGCAGCAGGGAGGGTGAAAGGAGCATGTTATTTGCAAATGAGCTTCCAGCCCCTTAAAAATGGTGCTTTACCCACCTCATAAGCGCATTGTTTTTGCATTTTGCAGGCCCCTGGCCCATGACACGGCCATCCCTCTCCATCGGCATTACACTGGTTTGCTATATATGTATTCTACTGGTAGCGATATATTCACTAGGTATCCAACTGACATCATGTCGGTCATGGATTACCGTCTGAATGAGCTCGAGGAGATTTTCAGAGAGTATATACTTTGGCATTTACTCAACAAACCTATCCCAAAAGACATTGAAAGACGCCTCCCTCGGCCGCTTCTGCCAGAGCAGAACCATCACCCAGTGAGGGTCCCAGTCTACGAGAGGGTTGAGGACCGGCCATTTGATCTTGATATACAGGTGCCCCATCAAGTGAAACTGCCAGCTGACAACGAGTGGGTTGTGGCCTTTGAAAATGCCAAAGCCGAGTTTTGGGTCGATGGTGTCACCACGGTTTTCTCTGTATAACTGGTGGGTGAAAAAAGGGGACCAGGGCCTCATTGAGATTGAAGATGAAAGCTATGTCAATACCACGGATGAACTGGACGCTAGAATGACAGACAAAAGGGCAGCACAGCTATTTGCCACTTTCCAGAGGGTGAGTTCATTCTAAAAATCGAGTTCCTGCGCAAGGTAAACCTAATTTGACCCAGTCCGTGCTGAGAGGAAGAAGGAGCAGGTCATCGTTGTTATCACTCAGGGCACAAAGCCTGGTGTACTGACTAGGATCGATAAATTGTACTATCAGCACGTGTATCCGGTCATGGTGGTCGTGTATGGCCTCTACCTCATCAGAGAGACCCAGACCCAGACCCCACTAAGAGATGGTGACCTAAACTGTGTGGCCAAGTGAGTCGTGGAGTACTTTGAAGGTGCCTTGAGGAGCCAGGGGCTCACATCTATATGGCGCAAGAAAATACTGGTGTGGAAGCAGAAAGTTCATGCAATCGGT
The DNA here is from genome assembly GCA_001465055.1 of Ptychodera flava. NCBI lineage: Eukaryota > Metazoa > Hemichordata > Enteropneusta > Ptychoderidae > Ptychodera > Ptychodera flava. Next base: position 115,167 of record LD343648.1, on the reverse strand, counting down.
CTGTCTACAACAGGAGCAGCCTCAGTACCGGCACCCCTAGCAGTTTCTTCCTCCAATGTCTCGTTTGGATTATAATAAAAAAGTCCTGATAATTCGACATTTTCGTCGGCCATTTTATTATATTTATTATATGCGAAAATGCGGTACAGCAAATCCCTGCCCCTGCTTATAGCCACAACATTCTGCAAGGAACAAGGTAGCGAGGACTCATCATGTGGTCACTCATAATTCCGGCCAACACGGCTGGGCGAGACACTGTACATCCGATGTCCGAAATAGGAATCTGGTCAGATCCGTTCTACCTGGTGTTTGACCAGGAGATGGAAAAAGCAATGAAAGCAACAGCGTGGTGTTGAATGTGTCCAAAATCATAATCAGCTGGTTGGTCCTCAAATTCGAAGACGAGATCCTGCTCGATTTGTCACACTACCACACGATCGAGACATACAAAGATCTTTACAGACATGAGAAAGCTAGAAAGAATATGACCCATTATGGCATCCAGATCCTGAACCTTTGAAAGCTTTAAAGCGGTGCTGTCGAAACCAATGCTCAAGGTGATGAGGTGATGAGGACAACCACTTGTATGGCATTTATCAGAAGAAGTATGCTATCAAACTCTGACTCCTGCTCACGAGTGGCCATGGCACCACTTACCCCAGCATACTTGGCAGGCACATTGAGTGGGAAATTTCCCTGGCTCCTGTTGCTCAACTGATAGTCTCTGAGGACACCACTTATTGGGGTACTCACTGAAAAAATATCTAGATGGATTACATAATGATCAAATAGGAGGTTTTTCCCCAAGCCGTCGCTGGTTACTATAACGGCGGCACAAACTTTTTTTATGAGTATGTCCATCATTTTCGCGTGACCCCCTTCTTAGAAAGCGACACCATCATCAATCAGAATGTCAACTTCCCTTGCCGAAGTATGACAGGGATGACCATTCTGTTCACAAAGACACAAACCCGGCTGGACAGTGATTTGTTCGTAAATCCAGACCTTCAAAGAGTCTGTGTGATGATTGGATTGATTCTAAGCTTCGAAGCAGTGCTGTCGATGGCAAAGCCCAAGATGATGAGGACAACAGCTTGTATGGTGTTTATCAGAAGAAGTAATATTCTATCAAGCTTTTGCTCCTGCTCACGAGTGGCTATGGCGCGGTACCACTTACCCCAGCGTGTTTCGTAGCCATATCGAAAGGGAAATCACCCTGGCACCGGTTGCTCAACTGATAGTCTCTGAGGACATCGCTGATTAAGGTACTCACTGATAAATATCGAGATGGATTACATAATGATCGAAGAGGAAGGTTTTGCCCGAACTGTCGCTGGTTACTCTAACTGCGGCAAAAGCTTTTTTCATGAGTATGTCCACCATTTTCGCGTGACTCCCTTCTTAGAAAGCGACACCATCATCAATCAGAATGTCAGCTTCCCTTGCCGAAGTATGACGGGGCTGACCATTCTGTTCACAAAGACACAAACCCGGCTGGACAGTGATTTGTTCATGAATCATTGCTCAGCTGGCAACAGATGGAAGAGAGAGGGATGGCAGTTTCTGAGTAGAGCCGCCCTTCAAAATGATCATAACAGGGCCCACCTGTTGCAGCAAGTCAGAGAACCTGATGAGCCTGTTCATGGGGCCCTATTGTTGGAAGTTTGAGTACACCTTTTCCTTGTGCCCCACTTACTTGTACAACAAGCCTGCAACAAGAGTTGATTTTCACAGATGATGATGTCACCATCCTCCCGGTCCCCTGCATAGGCATAAATGATTGGCTAATTACAGCCCATAAAGTATAGGCAGAAACACAAATGCTGATCGTTTAGATGACTGTGCCGCATCAAAAAACATCAAGAAGAGCGAAGCGACCAGCTAGTCAACTTGGTGTTTTAGCACCTGGTACAATAATCTCAGTGTGTGGGTCCTGACACAGCAATACACCAGCATCAGCAAGGGGTTTAGAGAGAACATGGGGATGCTTGTGCTTTTCTAAACTCCGACAAAGACAGACAGTGAGAGCATCATTAAAGAATACAGGTTGAAGCTGGACAAAAAAGAAGAGAGGCGACTGCAAAGCCGGCTGAAGGAACAGGAACACAAGAAGCTAGTCTTCAGGCTGAGGGACCCTTACAAGACCACATGGGGCTGAGGACCCGCAGTGGCTTCTTTTTTAATCGAGTGAAACCCCTCCACTGGGTCATAATAGATCTCTCTTAGGTGCTGATCAGCCTCAAACACTGCCTTTGCATCGCTCTGTGCCATCATGCTTTACCAACTCTAGACAAAAGGAGCAAGGGAAATCATTGAAGTCGACGGGTTGGCCCACCTCATCTGTAATCCATAGCTTGATACTGCTGAAATTGCTACCCCTCTTGAGAGGCATTGTTAGAGGGTTGCTGACGTCAAAGACCACTTTTTCACAGACTTCTTTGATGTCCTTCGTGTCCTTCAGGGGAGGATTTGCAGATGATCTGTTTAGGAGGTGCAGGTGTCTGTCAACAGCCCTGCAGTGGAGGTTGACCTCACTGCATAATTCTAGGCATCCTATCGACAGCGTTGCAGTGGATCATGTACTCCCCGACATGGACGAAATCCGCCCTCTGGTTGCCCTCTCTGCTTTTGTCCATAATCATCTTTTTGAAACCAGGCAGGGGTGCGAAGCTCTTGTCAGCGCTGAAATCGATCTTCCACTCTCTGGGTAGATCTAGGTAGGCTTTGCCTGTTGGTTTCATTTTTCAGCAGGTGGTCTTTTCTTGAAGCCGAATGCCTTCGGTTAGGGTGTCAATCTTGTAGTTGCCAGGTCGCACTGTCTTTTCTTTACAATGCTTAGTTGAAATGCAAAAGGAGATAGTGTTGTTCTCGTCTGTCACATTGTACCAAGAGTTGTACAGCATGCAGCACTGCAGCTGGATGCTGTTGAACCCCGTTATATGGATGCTTGGTCTAAGTTCAACAATCCAGTTCCCCCGTACTTATTAAGAGCCTAGATTATCATTTAGCTATTTACATATATAAATATATAAAGATCGTGGCAAGCAACTACAGACAAGGAGCGGGGTTTTGCCCATGAAAGTCGAGCTTGATAACATAAGATAAATCAGCATGGGACGCCTGCTGAAGACGCAGAAACAATGACGTCTATTCTGTTTTATACAAAGATGTAAGTTCCCAACATACACATATAAGCTTATAAACTTTTCTCGTCGATAAGCGAGTGGGCGATCTCTTCCGCCAACGGCATGTACCTATGGAGTCTTTTCAAATCCCTTTCAGCGCCCCCTCTGGACAGGGAGATGACGACGTTACGATTATCCTGCACATAACAAATTTAACCAATTCCGAACTAGTCCTGCCGGCCATCTTTCTTAGCCTTTATTTCGTACAAAATGTGCTCATAAACTATCATGACTCATTGGCGCACCCTCTCAGTTCTAGCCACTCTTACATAGGATTTGATCTTGTGACAGGTCTCTGACAAAAGGGAATATCGCCCCTCCATTGAACCAGTGGTTGCTGCGACTGTCCTAACAAATTGAAAGTTTTCTACCTCCATTCATAGACGTCGGTGGCTCAATACACTCTTCACCTATGTGCAGCGCCTACAAATGCTACGGTTTTCGGGATACAGACTGGGAGGGATTTCTAGGATACACCCTTACCAAATTCTCGCCACAAAAGGTATAGCTTAGGTATCTCTTTGGTATACCAGAGGTATACCAAATCACTTCTGGTATACTCCTGGTATACCAGATGAGTACCTATTTTCAAGGTCGATTTTTGATACAGTGTACCAAAGCTGTACCTCAGTAATCAGGTATAACTCAGGTATACCTAACATGTACCAGTTTATTTTAGGTAGGAAACAGGTAGTACCTATTATGTACCTCTTCTACTATGTATGGTCAAGTTGAAGACTGGTATACCAGAAATATACCAATCCATGACTTAGTATTTTTTTTTGCCATGCCAGTTTGCTTGTACAGTGCATGTCGATGATAACTCTTGTGATATAAACCAGAAATATACCAATCCATGACTTAGTATTTTTTTTTGCCATGCCAGTTTGCTTGTACAGTGCATGTCAATGATAACTCTTGTGATATGTACCTGAAATATCTCTGCCTGTTTGACCGATTCCTTTATTATTGCTGCAAATATGAAGTAACTGTATTTCATTACCAGGCAGTAGGCCTACAGTGTGTGACTGGTCATATTCAAGCAATGCAAAATTTATCTTTCATTTATATTCATTTATTCTTAAAAACCCAATGAACCTATTATTAATTAAATTGTAAACACAAATCTGCTCCTAAAAATCGATACAACTCAGCAACATTGCTATTTTAGGATGGGTATTGCATGTGTAAGTGACATTAACTATGTCATTTAATTTGATTGGGTAAATCATGGTTTGATCAACAGCAGAATTTTTCGGAAAACAAATTATTGAAACAGGGACTTGTCTGTCTTGCAAGTCTAGCCCTGTTGTTTCTCATAATATTTTCACACCAAAATTATAATGCAGTTTCAAACGAAAAGTTGTTAAATTACGTTTATCTGTACGTACACCTCTTTGTAAATGAGCAGCAAGGACATGTCGTAGAGTTTTTATCAATACCGCAAATTTGTACCTTACAAATGTCGACAGACGAGAAGTTTTCATTTTAAGAAACAGACAAGTTAATGTCAATGCATTAAATGTCTAAAGCAAGGACCCGTTACCTTCAAGCACAGCATGTGACCACGGTCGTATTACAACTCTGAGCAAAAGATCCGTACAGTTGTTTTAGGATGCCCTTCATTTAGTCTGCGGTCTCCCTGCAGCGATGTCCCTAACAAAATCTAGCCATCTGATGACATGGATTAAGGTGAAGGCTTTTATCTATGTTTTCAGCATCAGAGCTATTGCCGATCACACATTTGAGGTTTAGGATACTACATCCCGAGCTGCTAAACGAAAATCCAGTATGCTACTTCGCCAATGTCCAACGCGTTTTGTTTTGCCGGCCCAGCTGTGAGCAGCCATCATGTTTACTCTCAGGTCACGGGTTCATCAAGTTCAGTTCGCGCATTGATATTGATTCTTCGTGCTGAAAGAATTTTACTCTCTTCGTAGTCTTTCTATCATTCAAATCAACCATTTTTATTCATGTAATAAATTGATTGCAATATTTAATATGAAACATAACAGATTTGTGCAGATGTAGAGTCAAGTCCATGCGTTTAAAAATGGAACTATTTTATCGATCGCGTAATGATTTATAGATAGCACTTCCGTGAATGTCAAGAGGCTCAATCGGCGGGAATTTAGATTTTAGTGTTGTCGGCTGTGTATTTGTGATCAGGGAGTTATCTAATTGACAATTTTGCGATCTTTCTATGGAATTGCCACCCAAATGATATCATAGTGTCGCGAAAACGTGTATACAGTATCAGGGACAGACAAAGTTCAAAATTTGTGGACGCAAAAAGCAGTAAAAGTTCCGACTATATTTTCTCATATATGACACACAACGGAGACTGGAGAGACCTCGCTGCAAATGGGAACCGTCCAGCGTCTATCCTGCCAGCCGATCAGAATGTAAGTCAATGTGCTGTCTATTTACACATCGCTATTATGTCCTGTAACCCTTGTATTGCTATGTTAAACAACAGATGCGTTTTGTTGAGTACGGATTCATACAGAATTCATTTGTTTCACAACAGCTGTACATTGTCGCCATCATGTATGTAAAGTAAACATGGTGCTCCTCCGTTTCTAGCTCCTTGTAAATAGCATACTGCGAGTTGTTGGCTGTCCATTTTAATCATTATTTATAAATGATCATAATTATTTATGCATTTGGTTTCTTCGCTTCAATTTTCCAACTTGCTTTTGTCTCATTTTCAAATAATTACAGATTTCTTTCATCAAATTACAATGTTCACAGGTTTTGGACAAACAAGAAAGACTACGTTACACTCTATCCTCAATGATTTGTATTTTTCAGAATGCAGTGCTGGTACTGTAAACGGACAAGAAATAAAGAGAGCAAGAAAGCCAAATCACAGCCTTTGACAGTAATATAAGTGTTACATGAAACTTCATATGTCAAATGAATGTCTTTTGAAGACACTTATTTTTTTAGGTTGCATGAAATGAGCAATTGACATAATATAAAATAAATTATACCACAAATTGAATTTAACCTTTTTTTCTCTGTTGTCTTTTTAATAATACCTTTATTTGCTAATAGCATGGTTTCTTGTGATGCTGGTATTTCAAAGCTTAGTCGGATAAACATATCTTGTGCTGTCAACAATCTGTTAAATTTGTCAGCTTCTCATTCTGATTCTCATTTGAACTGAATTTATTATTGTAAGAGATGAGAAAAAATGTTGAAACTTATGGTACAATGCATAATTTTTCCTGTCACCTGAGTATGTTGTTTCTTTGGTTTTCAGCATCTCTGGTTTTTCTGGTAAAGAGTCAGATCCGATCCATCTCAGGACACTTGCATACCAAAGTAGGTAATACCAGAAGTAAACCTTACAAAAACAAATGGGTATAATTTAGGTAAATACCTGAAATTTTCCTATTTTGTTTACATAGTTCAGATCGTCTGAACAACTATGTGAATAATATAGGTACATTGCAGGTATAATACCTAAATTATGCCTATTTGTTTTGGTAAGGTATATTTCTGGTATACCTATTTTGGGACGCACGTGTCCAAATCTGGACAATTGCAGGTATACCTACATTGTACCCATTTGGTATACCAGAGGTATACCTGTGGTTTAAAAAAGAGCCTACCTCAGGTAGTCCAGTTTGGACACTTTTGCCAAAAATAGGTATATCTAAGGTATACCTATTTTTAGCAAAAGTGTCCAAATCTGGACTACCCGAAGTAGGCTCTTTTTTAAACCAAAGGTATACCTCTGGTATACCAAACATGTACCTACTTGGTCTGAAAAAGTATACCTCGGGTATGTTTTTATTGTACCAGAATTTGGTAAGGGCAGAGGGGGATCAAGTGGATTATTTTCCTTCTCTGTTGCAGATTAAGGCCGAGCTCTTGCCAATCTCGAGGCGCATTTTTATCGCTCGCTGGCAGCCAGTAGAGGTAGCATCATTTTCTCTGTTGGCCTCCTTGCTGGAAGGCTGAGCATGTGTCCTTCAGGATCTTGGCCAGGCCTTTTGTCACTCAATAGCAATGCATGGCTGCAGAGCCGAGGCACTGCAGCGAGAGGATCTACAGCGTGACCCAAAGGCCTCACGGCTCCCATCCTGTGTGCTTCGTCATAAAGCCCCACACCAGGACCTGCTTGCCAGCGATGTGTCCAATCTTTTCCACAGGGTTGCGCAGCACTGCTTCTACCTTGTCCCTGCCAGTCTCCTACACCTCCCTGGTATCTATTGTTAATTTTTGCTTTTGAGGTATACTTGCTACTGCCAATCTATATTATTGCAATATCACTGTTATCAGTGGGCGAGCAACAAATCGTTATCTTGCCCTTGCTGGCGTGTGTTATTATTTGAATATTCTCCATCATTGTATATTCATTCACGTCAACCGTTTCTGTGGTGTTTCACAGATATCATTTTCATTTCTCTCGCTCACTTTTGCCTGGTTATTCAAAACAATGCGTTTTCAACTATAGTCCTGCAGCCTGGAGACTTACTGTTGACGTGAACAATCTTTTGACGGTGAAAATATGTCATCTCATCAAATGACAGATAAATACGGTAATTTTTGTCTTCAAATGTGATATGGTAACATGCCCGTAATTCGCCAAAAATGTTCAATCTTTACGACTTGACACCTGATGTGTCCGTTTTTGACAAGTTGTGCAGCAATAAGTCAAAATTAAAGCTGCAAGCAGCGTCGGTGGGCCTAAGGTAGTTGCCATGGTTTCAAGTACTTGCACTGATGATACTGTGTGCAAAATTTGAGCTTTAAACGGTTCTTTGGTTCTTGAAAAAAAGAATTTTGAACATCACCTCATGGTAACTGTAGATTTCACTGGTAATTGTTGGTTTTCACAAAAAATAATATGGCCCAGAAAAAAATGACACTGACAGAAATGCTTTTTGCAAACTTGATAGTGCTCACACTGAGGATGCGATAAGTGAAATTTCTAATTAAATGGTTCATTGGTTCTTGAAGACAAGATTGTCAAAGATTAAGTAAGGATTTTTACAAAATCCAATATGACGGATAAACCATGTGACTGATTCAAACTATATTCGCAAACTGAAAAGTGTTTACACTAAGAATGATATGAGTAAAATTTCAGATCAATCTGTCTGTTGGTTCTGGAGAAGTAGATTTTGTAAAGGTAAAATTGGGATTCTTTCAAAATCCAATATGGCGGTAAAATCACGTAACCGATCCAAATGCCTTTTGCAAACTTGAAAGAACTTGTACTGAGGATGATACGAGTAAAATTCAAATTCAATCAATTTTTTTCTGGAAAGAAGATTTGAAGATATTTAATTGTGATTTTTGCAAATCCAATATGGCAGAAAAAATCACGTGACTAATCCAATGCCTTTTGCAAACTTGAAAGTGCTCACACTAAGGATTAAACGAGCGAAAGTTCAATTCAATCAGCATGTTGGCTCAGGAAAAGAAGATTGGGAAGATTAAGTTGGAATATTCGCAAAATCCAATTTTGCCGCCAAATCACATAATAGATCCAACTGTCTTTTGTGAACTTGAAAATGCTTGCACGGAGGATGATACGAGTAAAATTTTATTTCAATCGGTGCATTTATTCTTGAGAAGAAGATTTTTAAATTTTAAATTTGAATTTTTGCAAAATCTAATATGGTGGCCAAACAACGTGACCGATCCGGAATTCAATTGCACACGGTCTCAATCATGTGTCCTAGAATCAGGCTAACTATGTTTAAGGGGGCGTTCAACTGAACACCGTCTCAAAGCATGGGTAGGCCACATGTTGCTGAATCAGGCTGATGTGTTTGAGACGGCGTTCAATTGAACACCGTGCCAAAACAACCACAGGTAGGCCTTGTTTTGATGAATCTGGCTGATGGTGTTTCAGACAGTGTTCAACCATAGACGGTAGAGCGGTGTTCATGCATACCGACCAAATAGTTTCTGTTTAAAATCTGAAAGTTTACAATTCCTCTATTCTCGTCGCTTTGTCTTTATACATTACTTTACAGTGTGATTACGAAACATTGTGAACAGGTGTAAATTGTTTAGGAAGACTATTTGACATATTGTCACAATCAACGCACCCTAATAGACGGCTCCAGTCAAGACATTTTCATTCATTGGTGTTATGCCGTTTGTTACGGCATTTTATGGACTGGGCTGGAACCACATACTCTTTGATACCTTCTGTAAGGGCATATTCCCCGAGAAATGAAAACAAATTTTGTCATTCCCGTCTTTCAAGTAAGTTTCCTTAACGTCAATCCTTTTTTATATTTTAAAATTTCCATTGAGTGAGAGTATTTATTTCATGTATTCTTATTCTTTCAGCTCCGAAGAAATTTATCATTGAACTAAGCATGTACATAACTAAAGTATTGGCGATTGTATTATTAATTCATGAAACACTACCATTGCAAGCATCGGAAACAACAAACAAGCGGTATGTATTAAGTACATAATATTGCATTTCTTTAGTTGTTAAGTTTCTATAACAAGATAATATATCCCTGCCATTTATTTTAATTTCTAGGATTGAAGCGCACAAACAAGAATTGGAAAAGGCAAGAATTAGGAGAAATGTTCAGTACATAAAAGAGAAATATTCATCAAGATCAGTATATCGATGTGGATTTGGATGGTGGGCCGAATGCAGCCGATACCAGTAAGTTACTCACCAAAATCGCATCAGTCTGCACCAAAATGAATTGTTGCCTACATAACTAACAATTTATTTTTTCCATTTTAACCAACATAGCTGGTGCATCATGCAAAATAGTAGCTCAAGTGAATCCTAGTCGACGTAATCATTGGAATCCATTTTTTTATATCTTATCTTCATCATACAACTATTTAATTTGGAACAGTGAAAATTTTCTACAATAATGCCATGCAAAGAGCAACAACGTGAGTGGAACTAATTTGGGATAATTGAATAGTGAACCAATGCCGGTTTTATATGCAAATGTAAACTAATCTGCTTTTCTCTTTGAGCAATGCACTTGTTTTTATGAGTAATTTGTAATATTGCAACATTCAGCTATACGGTACCCAACACTTTTGATAAATTTGAAAAATATAAATGTCTAATACTCCCAAATTAGTCCTAAACAGTACCATTTGTAACAAAAAATCTCATTTTAATTTGTTAGGCTTAATACTGAAATTCGCTAACGCACACTGCTCACCCTTAAGGTTCCAAGACAAGTAATTGACCTTTTTAAACTAATAATTCTCTTGTGGTTAATCAACTTGTTTTGTATGTTTTCGGAAATCATAGACAGCGGGAAACATTTTGGTTACCTCAGTGTCGCCATTGTTTACACAATTATCACGTGACAGGTAATTTACATAATCTTTCTCTATGTTTTGTTTCAATGCTTTGAGATATGTGAGTGCAAGCCGTCCCTAAGATCGTCCAAAGTGTGTCTCAGATTTTTTGCAAACCTTCTAAAACAATTTTTAAGCAAGAAAAACTTCCACAGCTGTGAATTTAACCGAATTGATTTCTTAAAAATTATGCTCCAAAATAAGTACAGAAGATATAAAAAATATGAGACGCTGCTTGGAAGAGTGTTTTGACAGTTTGCGTTCCAGCAAGTTGTAGTCAGATTTTTTGAAGTAAGTTTTTAGACAAAACATAGGAAAACCGATGTTTGAAAGGTAAGGCAAATTACCTTTCACGTGATAGTTATGTAAACAATGGCGACACTGTGGTTACTGAAATGTTTCCCTATATCTCGGCTTTCAGAAAATGTATAATTTACGGGGGTTCTGCTTATTAATCGCCAGAGAAATTTAGATTAAACAGGTAAATGTTTTGAAACCATAAAAATACCTTACATTACTTCGTGGTCGTTTTTAAGGTTCATATATATTTCTTTCCCGACTTTGACTGTGTTATGTGTACTGGCACTTTGTGACGTGTACTGCGTTTGTCCAATACTATAACTGCATAATAAGAATTTTTTATTTTTTCTTTGGATATAAGATATGTATGATTGCTATAAATTAAATGCAATAAGATATTCATTTTTTCATAGTTTAATCCGCCAATGGTAAATATCATCGTCTACACACATACATTCACAAGACCTGCCATTGCAGAATGGGCCTTAAAGTAATACTCATGCACAATTTGAAGCTCGTTTCATGAACATGTCATACTTCTGATCTACTCAACACCATTTAAGTTTGCACACAAATCATTTCGTTTGAACTCCAAAACATCTACACTCCTGCTACGCCCTTCCGGTTTTATGACATTGACCCGTCTGTAGAGTCTGCTGTATGAGAATTGCACGACTTGTGTATTGTAAGGTAGATTTTAGAATACAGTAGTTAAAAGTACAGAATTTTACTTTATCTATGTTCAAAGATTTTGTCGTAATTTTTTTTCGGTTGCTGTGTAAAATTGATTCAGTAGTACAAAGTGCCTTAAACTTGTTTAAATATATGTTATTGTGATACTAAAGGAAGCAGTACTATTAAGCATTTAGTAAATGTAAAGACGATAATTGATTAAATTATCCTATTTATCGAATTCATTACTTTAATTACCTTTTACTTATCCAGAGAATTTCAGATTATATGCTTTAGTTTAAACTCTTTAATTTTTACATGTTCAAGAATAGCGGACTATCGTTCTGAAAAGGTGCTGCAATCTGGAACTCTAAAACGTGAATCCTGTAGCAAGGTATGGGAGGGATTTTCCACATAACTAATCAGGGAAACAGTTACTTAAATTTTGTTTGAAAAACATATCCTCAGAACAAATTACATTAAATTTTCGGCCTTTTAGTATACATATTTAGAACATCTCAACGCGAAAATGGTTACAGGTCTTTTAAAAAGACTATTCCTAGCAAAGTCTTGCATTTTGAATACGCACCTCTCAACAACTTGTTGACAGCAAAATTGTCAACGATAACCAAGGGTTACACAACTCTAAGCATAACGATTAATGAAACGATTACCTCGTTGTAGGAAGAAATATAATTTGAGTATAATATTTTCCATTACAGGTCTTTTAAAAGAGACTATACCTAGCAAAATCTTGCATTTTGAATACGCACCTCTCTTTTTGTTTCATAGGAGAATCGAAAAAAGAGACTGGGTTCCTAACTTTGTTTCATTCCCAAAGATACAATGCAAATGCTCGATGAATGGGTTTGCGACAAAATCAAAAGCTGGTGTGACCTGTTATATCCACTTTCTTATTAACTAAAGTAATATTATCAGCAGTTCATTGTATTGAAACCAAGTAGAAGATTTCGTGTGTTCAAACTGAGAAAGAGATATACCCAAGCAACTATCAAATGAAACTTGGCAAATCCAATCGGTGAGAGTGGCCAAGATAATTTTAACCAAACTTAAAGGGAACCTGCCACGACTTTGCGTTGTTACGAGACAGCACCTATACATTCTCATCTAGCTCTTTGATGCTGAATGTCTTACACCTCTGATTTCTCGGAATGGATTGCAATAAATCTGTACTCTGCAAACTCCATCTCCTAGCACCTTAACAAGCAGTTATGACTTCTTTGAAAATCAAAGAGGCTCATTAGTCCGAATGATTTGATTTAAAGCAGCTAAAACCATATTTATGATTGCTGAGCAAAATCACAAATAGCTTGGGTTCCTTTGGGCTGCGAGATTAATTATGAATAAATTGTTTTAATTTATCTAAGCGCTCATCACTGGGTTAGTACATGTTGTGACATTGTCAACTATCACATAGGTTCATATTAGGAACAACATACGTAATTTGCATCAGCTGTCATCTATACCTTGTGGCCAAACCCACTAAACCCTCTAATAGATAACCCTAATTTCTATCCCCCCTCAGTGCCCAGCCTGACATAAAAATCTGAGTAGTCAGCAATTTTGAAAGTGTTTGAAGAAGGTGAAAATTTATATTACATTTACCAAGGAAGTGCGACAGTTTTCTGGCGTCTATGTTTTGCGTACAACATTTAGTGACGCGACGGTCACTACTGTTTGGCTTTAGGACTTCTATTATGCCGCCACTGATCAAATTGTCGACCTTCCGCATGCTTATTTATGCCGCATTCAAACAATTTGATCAGCCATCAGCAATAATTGATCCCGACTGTGCTTCCCTCGATTAAAAAAATCAAGCGGTCAGAAATTTCGAAAGTGATTAGAAGAAAAGGGAAAAATTGTTTTCTTTAAAATTTATTATTTAGTCAGCACCGTAATTTCTTACCGTCTGTGTATTGTGTACGTTGTACATGACGGTATAACTTTGTGGCTATACAAATTGCTAAATATTTCCCCATCTGCGTATAGAGCAATATAGAGCTTATTGGTGAGTGTGGCCAACATAATTTGAAGCTTGCTTCAACGGGAGGTCAGGCAGAGAAACCCTCAAGATTGCGTATCAAGTTTTAAGGCAAATTCATCATAACAATATAATGGGACGAGATGCTGTTTGTGCGTGAGATTTTAACTATCCTCCAATCATTCAAATAGAAGGAGAAGTCACCAATTCGCTCATTATGAATGTTATCTTGGATATCTCGTATTGTTTGAAGTGCGACAGCCTATAAGGCTCTAACTGTACGTAAAATATATTTTGACATACAAGAGTTTGCCGCTCCACAATCATTATGTCTAATGTCAAGATGGACACCGTATCGGCCTCAGTAGTTTTTAATTGTTTTATATCTTTCTTCTTTATACACCCTAGTATAATGTTAAATTATGCAAAAACTCGCTGTTGCAAAGGGACTGACAGGTTTTTTTTAAAAGACTATTATATCACAGTGCCCTCATAATTGTGATGGTTAAATGCGTGAATAGTCGTATAAGTTACAGTGAATTGCTTTGAAGCATTGGCATTAGACGAACTGGACACATTGTCTAAATCGAGGTGTAGCCAACACCGTTAGGTGTAATTACCAGCTGAGCAGTAATTTCAGTCGACCACAGAGAAATCAATTCTGCCAAAGATGAAACATTGTCTTTCACCAGGTCAGATGAAGTCAAAACAACTACACCTGAAAGCAAGTGATATGACTTGGACAGTGCTAATGCCAATGCTTCGAAGTAATCCACTGTATGTCGAACGTTCCAAACCAATTATAACACAATCGGCCACATAGGTGAGGTATCAAAACTTCATATTCATAATGTATGCTTCATTTCAGCACAAGGTACCGTTCACGAGCAGTGCCAGTTCCACCCCCTCCTGTAACAGCCGCTCCGGTGACAGCTCCTCCTGTAACAACGGCTCCTAAACCTCCCCCAGGCAAGTAAATGCAATTAACGACATGCAAATGTTTCAGTACACTGTAATAAAGTTATCACTACTTCACTATTTCGTTTTTTGAACAAAACTATTTATGATGAATGAAGACATTAAAGTGATCAATTGACGGGGAATAAGATGTACTTTAAGCCCTGCGTCAAGTCTAATATTTACGACACATGGCAGAATTTTGAGAACGGCAAGTTCAAACGCAATGCGTTGTGATAGCTAAATAAAACAATAGGGAATAAAGTCTTTGGGGCAATAAAACATAAATCTTTAGATGAATTTAGGTCTTTTAAATAAGACATAACAAGTACAAGTGGGGATTCGACATTTAAAGGCAGCATACAAAGACTGTATATCTTAAATTTCTCATAGTACAAACCCGAAGCCAAACAAAGACTAAGAGTGTATGATAAAGAGTTTATAATGTGAAAAAAAAAATAAAAAAAAATTCCAAGACTGTATATACTATATTGAACGTGTAGTGGTGAATAAACACGATGCAATAAAACCTGAAATACTTACGACAAAAAGGTTCATAATTTTGGAAATATGGGGTCTAATTTTTAAGAAGAAACCCCCAAAAAAGGAATAGTAGGAATGGTAGTAGCAGGAGAAGTATCAACATCAATTAAAGAAATACATCTATCTATAATTAACGTTTTACCTTTGCATTTAGTTTGTAAATAAGCATGGCGAGATTTTTTTTTTGCCCAAAGATCATCGAGCTGTTGAATGAATTAAAACGAACGAACATGTCACGACAAACGGATGTGGCATGCATTGAAAGACACTAAATAAATGAATAATTCAGTTAACAACAATATATCAAGTCATGGAAAACATGGAGGATGTGGTTCGCAGAATTTGTAGCGTAGATATTGCATTAGATAGATATGAAAATTCATAACCTCCTAGCCAGAAAGATGTTGTACTCTTTTGAAATGTTGTAAAAGGAAGAAATCAGAAGCCTGGAATCGGATAATTTGCATTAATTTTTCATAAATTTCCACTTTTTACTCACCAAACTTTGAATAGCTTGCTTTGTCACGGTAATTGGTAAATTAATGCTTAAAACTTAGATCACCGAATTTCTTAACTTTGCATGAATTGTTGTGAAAAAGTAACGTTTTGTAACGATTCAAAAATGGCTTACATTCCGCATTTTCTTGGAGGAGACATGCACTCTTTTCGATTTCATATGTATTCACATATTTTAATAGAAAACTATTAACAATCATTCCGCCATTCTTTCAGTCATCAAATGCGCTCCTCAGTATGAAAAACGATTTTGCTATCCTGGTGATTGTCCTGAGGCTGCGAGTGACTGCAAATGTATGGATGGATTTACTGGAGGTGACTGTCTTAGAAGTAAGTGAAGATATATAATCAATACAATAAAAACTTAACCGTCTACAATACTAGAAATGTCTCTGCATTTATATATGTTTGAAAACTTACACGAATATACTTAACTAGCATTTATTATATATATATATATATATATAGAGAGAGAGAGAGAGAGAGAGAGAGAGAGAGAGAGAGAGATTGAGCCATTGAATGTATGTGAAATGGAACAAAAACAAAAAATTAATTCAAGTACAATGTTTTATGCATCCTGCAATATCATCAGACAGTTGAAGTTAAAGGATGCTTAGCTCGACAGTCTGATATATGTATTATAGAGACTTACCATTCATTTATTATCAAATTTTAACACTGCCTACAAATAGAATGATACATCCCAATAATACATATATAGGACCGTCGAGCTAAGAATCCTTTCACTTCTTCTGTCTGATGATTGCAGGATGCATTCAACTTAAGTAACAGATGTCATTACTTTGTACTTAAAGTAATTTTATGTTATTATTTATAACGCTCTGCTTTAGCATCCAGCACTGTAATTTCTCACGAGAACATCTGTATACTTCGATATATATATATATATATATATATATATATATATATATATATATATATATATTATCTGTGCAGTTACATATCTTTGATAACTGATATGAATGTTTTACACTTAGATCTAGTAATTAGAAGGGTATTTGAATACAAATAATTTGCATATGGTATTTCACCAACAAGGTTTTCACTAACAAGATATTGGATTTAGACCTAAAAGTGTCATACCACTACACCCTGTGGTATGTGGTACAAACATGAACACTTTATTTCCACTTGTGCATTTGCATATGTTACAAAATGGACGTAACTTTAATTCACTATAATAACTTGATTATCAGTGATGAGACGTGCAACAAATATGGCAGTGAAATTTCATCAAAATATATAAAAATGTTTCATAATATGACCTGGCAAATATAATAAAATCAATATGCACTGAACTATTTCTGTTAAATCAAAGAACCTTGAGAACATTTTTTGAGGGTCTGTGGTTAAATTCATTAATATTCCGGTAGGCTTTTTCCTAAGCACATTGTCTGCCTATTTAGTACCCCATGATAGCCGACTATTGGTGTCATTTCTCATGTCCACACTTTACAGTCAACATTGTAATGTTCACAGTCACCAACTGTTATGATCGCAGTCGTTGGAACAGAGACGCTTCAATTGGTACCCCGGAAAATTATTTGTGAAATTATCATTTTCAGTCCAATTAAAGATATTCGGTCACCTGTTTTTAACAGCCAATCACATATTTTACGCGGGTGGCCGCTTTTTAAATAGGTTGCCCCACACGACAAACCATGGCATATTTAGCAGCGTCGTCTCCATGAGCTTTCCCTTATTGAATTTGGAGGACTTACATGAATTACTGCATACTTTTTGACTGTTATGAAGTTGTGTAAAACAATTGTACCTTTGACCTGTCTTATATCAAAGTGACAAATCAACGAGCAAGGAGATGTTACGCAACTTTTGCAGACCCCAGGATATAATCACTAACCAAAACACAAGAATAAAGACAGACATTGAATATTCTGACAGCAGTTCAATTGAGCACACGAGGCGGAGTGGAAGACAAATTTCTGATACAACTAGACTTGTATACGGTCTACTGCTAGAGTAACTATCTCTGACGAGGATTTATTGTATTATGTTTTTCAATATTCCTGTCGATAAACCAAATTCATACCAATATAATCGACACCCGTGTGAGGCGTGTAATAAGAACAATCAGATAGCTGTTATTTCATTATATGTATCAGGTTTCATCAATTTTCGCACAGTACTCTCAGAGTTAAATCACTAATTACAAAACTTTATTTAATATGTAAATGAGCTAATTATTAACTTGACAAGCCCAATGCTTCTCAGAACAATTAAATATTTATCAGATCAATATCTGTAGCAAGTTTCATCAAATTTAATATTGTAATTTTGGAGTAATATCACTAAATACAAAGTTCATTAAATATGCAAATGAACCCTTAATTAACTACACATAACTAAATGCTTTACACCACAATTTAATCTGTCATATCAGTACCTGCAGTAGATTTCATCACATTTGGTGAAGTTATTTCGGAGTTATATGACTGATTACAAAACTTCATAAAATATGCAAATGAGCTACTTGTTAACGTGACGCTGCCAAATGCTTGTCAGTACAATTAGATATTTATCAGATCAATATCTGTACCAGAATTCACAGACTTGGGTGCCGTACTTTCAGAGTTATATACCTAATGACAAAGTTCATTGAATATGCAAATGAAGCCTTAATTTACTTGACACTATTAAGTGCTTTACACCACAGTTAGATATCAGTCAGATCAGTATCTTCAGCAGAATTCATCGAATTTGGTGCAGTAATATCGGAGTTATATGACTAATTATAAAACTCATAAAATAAGCAAATGAACTATTTTTGAACTTGACACTGCCCAATGCTTCTTAGTATAATTCGATATATAACAGATCAATATTTGTTTCATGTATTATCAAGTTTGGTGCAGGAATTTCAGAGTTATGTCACTAATATAAAAGTTCATTAAATATGCAAATGAGCAGATAATTAACATGACACTCACAGTATCATCATAATGTTCTGAGATTGTCATCTGTGAAAAGTTTCATGACATTTTGTGCAGTATTTATTGATATATTTCTACACTGCCATTACCGTCCCCATAGGGAAACCATTGTATGGGAACAAATGATATTGCATAACTTCATTAATATGCAAGCCACACTAACCAAAATCTAATGAGCTCTTGCAAGTAGTATATAGTACCTGTGTACCAAATCTGACTTGAATTTGTTCGGGAGTTTTTGAGTTATCGTGTAAACAGACAGACAGACACATACACACACACAAACACTGACACACACACACACGGACAGACAGACAGATATTGCTATGACATTAGCCCAAATGTGAACACGTGAGCTAAAAACGTGACTGAAGCAGACTGAGGATATTCATGAGTTTTTAGGCGTTTTGTGATCTGACTGGAACGTTTATGTAAATTGTTCATTCGGTGGATGGATGTCTTAAGCGAAGGGACTCACTCTTGTTTCTGTTTTGAAATTAGAACGACTTGGTATTTATATTTACTCTGAATATTTTTCAAGAATTAATACAAACAATAACATTATTTTCGTTTTAGTTGAACATTCACCAACTGTTGACGATTGTAAGGTTAAAGTGCTGAACGCAGTCAACGGAGAAGAAAAAGAAGGCGACTGCCAGCTAGACGAGTCCGGCACAATCTACGTGAATGACCTTGGCATGACTAATGTAATAGCATCATGGTCTGTTCATTACCCGGACACCTCACCCAATTATCCGGACACACCTAGTTATGTTGCGGACTTCTCAATTGGTGTAGTTGATTCGAGTTCAGAGATCTTTCTTCAGCAAGACGGTAGGATTCAAGTGTTATAGAAACGTTGTCGTTTTTCATTGAAAATGTTACGTTTGGCGCGCACTTCACGTATACGGGTTATGAAATAAGTTGATTTAAGGCTAAAATGGTAAAGAAAATGAAGAGGCACTTCTGTCGTTTTAAATTACGAAAAACTAATCGAGTCCGCTAATTGCTAAAGACAGTGGCAATGTACATAACTTTTGCAT
Organism: Ptychodera flava; assembly: GCA_001465055.1. Lineage (NCBI taxonomy): Eukaryota > Metazoa > Hemichordata > Enteropneusta > Ptychoderidae > Ptychodera > Ptychodera flava. The sequence continues at coordinate 95,657 of LD343648.1, read as the reverse complement.
AGATACTTCAGGTAAGCTAATGGAAGGATGTCGAATATTTAACATCTCTTTCACGAATATTTCATTGTAACCTGATTTATAAGTCCGATGTTTACTATTGATGTGTTGCGGTATCTAATTGTAATCAATCCACTGTGCACGCGCGCGTGGCTAGTACGGAAACCGTCATTTAAAAATTGTACATGTGCTTAGGCTCGTCCTAACTTTGCGTCAGAAATAGTAACATTGTCAACTTGTATTTAACTTTATCGTATTATGAAGTTATAAACGATGCGCTCGGGTGTTTGGTCGCTTATTTGGCAAGAAATAACCACCAAGCTATGAATCAAGGTGATTAGTGCACCAAATATGATAGTTTTTCCCCGGGGTTCCTTTGTCCATAATCGAATACCCTCATTTGTCAAATGTAACATCTAAATTAATAAAAAGTTTTAAGGCATTTGTTCCAAATTTATGGAGTACAAGAGAGTTTTCGAATGTGTGTATGAATCTCTTGTTTTACTGCGCAAATAAATCGCAGATAATATGGCTTGTTAAAATGTTTGTATAAAATTTTATAATACAGGAATTGTCCATTCAATGTTGGCTTGTATGAATTTAACTGAACACTAATATAGCTGAACACTAATGTAATATTTAGCATCTAGCTTGAATCTATCTGACAAAGTAAGGACATTGGCATATGTTATATGCAGGGAATCGCGCTTTTCATAGTGTGCAGCGTCATTCATGCATGCATGCATTAATGAAAATACATGTTGAAAATACATTTTGAAAATCATAAGGCTCTCTATTTTATCGTCCGCAGGAGTTGATGACATTTCAGACGAGCGAAAATGCAGCTCTGATGAGACATTCGACAAAGACAAGCCTTATACCACGCGACTTTCCTGCACGACCGAGTTTGAAAATATCCAAAACACTTTCAAGGAGGGAAGTAGGTCAGTGCATTCCATGCTTTAGCTTAATATCATACGTTTACTCTACACTTGTCATGTCTCTCCATTAAACCTTTTTGCACTGTTTAAATTTTACTCTGAGTAGAGTTAGCTCTTTGTTGCTGTTTTCGCATTGTACGTTAGATGTGAAAAATGTGAAAGTTAGGAATAGGCAATTAAAGGGGAGGAAGAGTTGGGAATTTTTATGGATCATATTGTAAGTTGGCTGTTGGCCGAGTACCGAAAGTTGATCAGAAAATGGATCTGGAAATTAGTCATGAGGTAAGGTACAAAGGCAGTCATTTAGTCTCAGACTGTTAGTTAAATAGACAGAAGTTAATGAACGAGCCTAACGAAATGTATGTGGGGAGGTCAGCAAGGTAATTGAAAAATAGTATATATATCTCAGTATGTCCGTACCTTTTGGCCGGTCGCATGGAAGGGGCAGTGAGGTTAAGGAAATAAAATAGTGGTGATGGATTCTACGAGGCATAACTCCACACTGACATGGTGAGTGAACAATTACAACAGGGACTAATTTCCATGATTGAAACGAAATGCGTATTCATATCTTAACACACAAATCATTTCAGCCTGCAAATAGGAAGATTACACTGTGATTCCTTTTTAACATATTAAAACCTGAACTCGTGTTACCTTATTTCCCCGTCTTCATAGTAAACGTTGTTGGCGTTGTTGGCGTTTTGTAATAGGCAATCATTGGACCAAACCCCTGAAAATGATTGTAAACGAATTTGACAACTTTTAATTCTCTCTCTCTCTCTCTCTCTCTCTCTCTCTCTCTCTCTCTCTCTCTCTTTTTAAGGCTTATCGTTGGGGTGTCAGTCACAAATGGAGGCTTCGTGAAATTGACGTGGTCAACATGGTTGTTTCCATACCGAGTTGAACGAATAGAATACTACATGGGACACAGAAAATCGGAACTTGCAAACTTCACATTTGACTCGAAAGCGCCTATTCACTGTTCACTAAGACAGGAAAATCCATGCAATGATAAAATTCTGGACGTTGGTCCTATGTACCAGAAACAGGTAACTTCATTCCATATCATTTCTCAATGAGTTCTCGTTGATCCTGTGCGTATAGGAAAAGGCTTCACATTAATTAAATTTGAACGTTTATTATTACTATGCTGAATTTGTGACAATACAAATTATGATATATTTATTTCTAAACTTGTGTAACATTGAGCAGTAAGTAAGTATAAGTAAATGTTATGGCATTTTTTTTCTGAAGATGTCAGCTTATTTTCAACAAAATGAAAATTCTCTATAGGTCTAAGTTTCAAATGTAAGATAAAGAAGTGTTCATATGACTTCATATTTCTTTCAACACAACAGGCTGATGTGACAATACAATCTTCAGGGTGGATGGATGACACATCTGGGGTAAAAACGTATGAAGTCGAAATATTTTCATCGGAAAGTAGAAATGGGTCGCTGAATTGTTTGGCAAACGCAGATGACAGCCACGTTTTTGACCACTCGTTTCCTCCATCTGTGTCGTTCTCTCTGGAAAACACAGGTGATTCACACAAAGCTAGTATACTAAGTCAAAGGTTTCATCATATCTTAGATCTCATAGTATATAGACGCATATTGTGTTCATGTGTCCCATCAATCAATTTAATTTTTGAAATTTTAATAGGTCTAATATAAACACAGTTCAGTAAATTTCCGATCGAATCCGAACCAACAACTTAAAATCTGCTTGGGCAAAATTACAAGAGAGCTGAGGTGCATTTTTACGGCAACTCCCTGGCAAGCTAGATAGATTTCAGGAAGAACACGCACATACATACCGGCTATCGGATGCAAAACTTATTAATCAAGGCTGATAACTACATGGCTAAACTGTTGTGACAATCCTCCAAAACACACGTTCGTGAATACTCGCTGTTCTATATCGCACAAGCATTAAACCATGTGATATATACAAGACACATATATTGCTTACCAACGTTTTCCACTGGCAGGGCATAAGGAGCTGTAAAACTACAATACACTTTTGAAGTTTGACAAATAATATTAGTGTAAGTGAATAGAATCACCCTGATGCCATTTTCCTCTCGTCCGTACAATCTCCATCGAGCAACTGGCAGGTGATAATCATTGACATCATCATACTGCAATAAAGTTCATATGTAAAATGTTCATTAGCAACCGGAAACGGAATCCTATTATCACCGCAAACCAGAACAACTTCAGTTTAGTATTCATCATTAAATTATTCATCGCAAAAACAATAGGCTAAATCTACTGCCATTAATCCATCCAATCCCAAAATACTTCAGCTAGAAGTTCTGCTTCTTCCACTCCATGGCATGTCCTTCTATTTCTAAGTCAGCCCCGAATTTTTTAAACATGTAGCTATAGTGCCTACACGTCGCTTGTGTTAGGAATATTGTTCATTTAGCTGCGGCGCTTGCTCTACTGTCTTTGAAATTCTTAAATTGAAAGTTAACAAGAAAAAATATGTATTTTACTTGGGCTTTTCCACTACTAGCACCTCGCACTTAAAAAGCGTTTATCAATTAGGTGATTAATTGAAAGAACAAGACTCAGTGCCGCAAATCTGCTTAGTTATAAAAATGACATGCCGAATTAACATGCACTGAACACCAAAGAAGGGATTGTTGTTTCTTACGCAGTCATTGCGTCAATTCCAGCAGTATCAGTACTGATTGCTTTAACGCAAATCCCTACCGTAATAATCGATGTTGTAACAATGGTAACAGGGTTTTGTAGTAAAAACTATAGACATTAGAGGGCTCTCTATGTAAAACGTGAACGATATAAGCACTTTTGTATTTTACACAAACAGATTCGTCCGAAGGTTGGCAGACTGTTAGAGAGAGAGAAAAAACGTGGTATCTAAATCATAGAGGAGATTTTGTAATGAATTAAGCCTTGAAATATAAGCAAGCTGGATTAAATTCCCCAGTGGAACATAATATGCGTCACTATGGTTAAAATGGGTGTGTAGTCCCGTCACCTAAAAGGTTTAGTACCAAATAACCACTTGCCCTATTCCCCGCAAAATTGTACGCCTTTAACATCCTTTGCCTGCATCTTTATTTTCCGGGCTGCTGAGATGTTGGCTATGTTACGTGACAGAAAATGAACAAAAGGTGAACTCAGCAGTTTCCATATAAAATGGAATTTATTACGAAAATAAAACTAATTAATAAGTCAGGGATAGAATACAAACTGTAAAGGTGTACAGACTACTTATCTCAGCTGGGACGGCAAAGCTCCAGTCTCAGAGTTGTAAAAGTCCGTCGTATGAATGAAAAGTCCTTTGGTTTGCAGGCTTGAAGTTGAACAAAGTCCAGTGAAGGTCTTGAAAGGTCTTGAAATGAATAATGCTGGAGTTTCCAAAGACTTGAAGTAACACGCAAGAGACACGAAATGTCTGACTGCAAGCTGTGCACGTCCCTATTTACACTCATGTGCTTACATAACAGCATATAAGAACAATCTAGAACTTTTATTGACATGCTAATTACTGTTCTAAAATTATCTCTCTTACACAACTTTCCGGAACATTCCAAACATGACTAATTGAATTCAAGGCTGTGAGGTCGTTAAGGGCAGTGACCTTGAGAATGTTCTAGACTAATTAAACTCAGGTCATGATGAGTGAGGGGGAAAATGACCGACATAACACTCCCCCTCTTCAAAAAAGAAAATTTTTCAAAGAAAAATCTTTCTTTTAGAAATGTAATCTTAAAAGTGAGAACAACAATACACTCTTAATACGACAGAGACATTCTGCAACTAAATTTTCTCTGCCTTTGACATGCCTAATATCAAGATTAAACTCCTGTAACATTAAACTCCAACTTAACAATCTCTGATTTTTGCCTATTAATTTCTGCGGAAATAACAAGAGGGTTGTGATGAATATTGGCTAATTTGAGGAAGTAACATAAACTTTAAAATACTGTAAAGCTAATATCAAAGATAAACACTTTTTTTCAATTGTTGAGTAGTTTTTCTGGGATTTGTTAAATTTGCGTGAAAAATAGCAAACATGATTATCTATCTGATGACTATCCTTTTGCAATAAAACAGCATCCGCAACCGTATCACTATCATCTACAGCTAATTTGAATGGCAAACTGAAATCTGGTGCAGACAAGACTAAAGCACTTTGAAGTATGGCTTTAAGTGTATCAAATGCCTGTTGTCATTGTTCTGACCAAACAAACTTTACTTTCTTTTTAAGTAAGTTAGTCAAAGGCTCAGTAATTGTAGAGAAATTTGCACAGAATTTTCTGTAGTAACCAGCCATACCGAGAAAGCGCATTAGTTGTCTCTTGCAATTTGGTATGGGAAAGCTCGAAATGGCACTGATTTTGGCATCAACAGGTTTAACCTCTCCCTGTCCTACAGTATGTCCGAGGTAGGTCACCCACGCCCAACCAAACGCAGATTTGGCAAGGTTAACAGTCAATATTGCTTAAAACAGTCTCTCGAAGAACTTCTTGATGAGATTGATGTGTTCCTCCCAGGTGTCACTCTACAGAACGACGTCGTCGACGTAAGCTCCACATCCGTCTAGCCCGAATATGACGTCGTTGATCATCCATTGGAATGTGGCCGGAGAGTTCTTCATTCCGAATGGCATCACCTACTACAGGAACAATCCGTCTGGTGTAACAAGGGCGGATATTTCAGGGGCACAATCTGTCAGAGGGACTTGCCAAAATCCCTTTAGTAGATCAAATTTCATCACATACTTGGCTTTTCCCACTTGGTCCATGCAATCATCAATCCTTGGGATTGGGAGAGTGTCTTTGTTGAAGTGTTCACTTTCATGTAGTCCGTGCATAAACGATGACTATGATCTGATTTTGGCACAAGTATGCACAGCGAACTCCAGTTACTTTTACTGGGTTTCATAAAGTCACTATCCAGAAGGTATTTGACTTCTTCCTCTAGATATTTCGCTTTCGTTGGATTCAGTCTGTATGGACGTTGTTTTACAGGCTTACTGTCCCCAACATCAACGTCATGATAGATGACATTTGTTCTCGTTGGAACATCTTGAAACAGATGTTTATATTCGTGGAGCAATTCTTTCACCTGTTGTTATTGTGACGGCTGGAGGTGTGCCAACTTTGTGGACTCAAGATTTTCCCAGATTTCTGAATTCTGAAGTTTGACCGAGCCCAGCTTTTAATTTAAAGTTTTTTCACTAAAGTCAGTTTCAGTATCGCTATCTTCATAATGTTTTGAACTGACTGCACTGACAGGCTATGTTATAGTAGGATAATCCATATCCAAATATGGGTTAAGCATATTTATGTGGCATAACTGTTTTTGTTTTCGCCTGTCAGTTGTTATTATGATGTAATTTAAATCGCTCAATTTCTTATCAATTAGATATGGCCCAAAGTAACAAGCATGGAGTGGTTTGCCAGGAACCGGAAGTAGAACAAGAACCTTTTGACCTGGTTCAAACTTCTGTTTTGAGGTGTTTTTATCATATTTGATTTTTATTGACTGCTGAGATGACTCAAGGTTTTCTCTGGCTAATTCACATGCCTTAGAGAGTTTTTTACGACAATCGGACACATATTGTAAAATATTCAGACAATCATCATCGTCTGATAGGAATATCTCTTTGAAGAGCTTAAATGGGCCACGGAATGTGTGTCCAAATACAAGCTCAAATGAGCTAAAACCAAGAGACTCTTGAATTGACTCTCTAACAGCAAATAGCAGAAAATGAATTCCTTCGTCCCATTGCTCCCCTGTGTCTAAACAGTAGGTCCTAATCATATTTTTCAAAGTTCGATGAAATCGTTCGAGAGCACCCTGGCTTTCTGGGAGGTAGGCGGATGACCTATACTGTTTAATGCCTAGCTGATCCATTACTTGTTGAAAACTTCCAGACATAAAGTTGGAGCCTTGATCGGCCTGGACACACTTTATATTTCTCAGTGGTATGGCTTCTGGGAACTGAGTAGATGTACACATAATTGTAAACATGTACACATTTCCTGATCTTGCTTTGGTAGGGGCCCAACACAGTCTATTAGTATCCTACAAAATGGTTCTTGAAATGCAGGAATCGGCTGTAAAGGGGCCTTTGGAATGGTTTGATTCGGCTTTCCTACCATTTGACATGTGTGACAAGTTTTACAGATATGTGCTACATCCTGCCTGAGAGTAGGCCAATAAAAATGACTGAGAATTTTATGATAAGTTTTCCTGACTCCTAAATGACCAGCCCTGGGGGTTCCATGGACCAGGCGCAATATTTCAGCACTATAGGGCTTTGGAACAACAATTTGATGTTTTATAGCTCAATCGCAATCAACCAAGACATCTGGAGGTCTCCATTTACGCATGAGAATATCAGATTTTGTATAATAGGAAACAGAGCTATCTGAAGTTTCACCTTCATCATCTTCCCTGTCAAACAAACGCAAAATACCTTGGTCTTTGTGTTGTTCTGCAATGAGATTTGATCTAGAAAATGTCTGACATTGGTCAGCAGAAGTTTTACTGGACGTTTCAAATCCACGAGAGATAACGGAAATATCCGTGTTAAACACCTGACTAAGAAAGGTGTCATTTAAGTCAACGCCTGTGACATCATTTTTGAGAATATTTTGATTCTCAGAAGTTAAAAAACACCCGTAATGCTATCTTGAGAAGAATTTACCTTACCTCATTAATTGGGGATAAGAGGGGTTTAACCTCAGAAAATGTGCTACACACATTATAATACTCTATTGAGTTGATGAAAAAATAAAGCCGGTTGGCTTAGATCCAATTTGACCTTCACGTTTTTCTTTTCAATTCGGAACAATGTGACACTAAATGGCCATCTTTCTTACAATAATTACAAAAAAGTGTACCAAATTGTTTGTCAGAAGGAGATTGAGACTTGAGATCTGATGATACGGAAATGTTACCTGAAATCTGTTAACTGTTGTCAATTGATTTTCTACTCTTCTTTGAAAAAATTTTTGATGAAAAGAAGGAGTTAAATTTCCCTGCATTGTTTCGATTTGACAAGGACTTTGATGGTTTGCTGAGAAATGAAGATTTGTGGGTCAATGAATAATCATCGGCCAAACGTGCAGCAATCTCCAATGTAATTGCCTTTTGTTCATTGATAAACGTCTTAATGTCACTCCGAATACACCTTTTAAATTCCTCAACCAAACAAGTTGTCGTAATTTTTCATAATTCTGACTGACCTTTTCAGAAGAACACCAACGATCAAACAGTTGATCTTTCGCCTTCCATTACGGGAAAGCTCCATTAACTTAGGAATACCCTACTTCCCTACTTAGTTATCAGAGGATCAATTTCACAGACCTGCCTTTCCTAAAATGACACTACAATGGCACCAGCTGGATAAGATAAACATAACAATGGAACATTCACACCTTGGGGGGATTAAAAGTCTTCTGTTTGTCACCCGAGTTGGTAAGGCAAGGACCCGGGTTTCAGGTACCATGCAAGTTAATGCAGTCTTTCCCTAATGTCAAAATCCCTAAATTTCTGACGGTAAGCTTCAGGCACCAACTCATAGCCATTGAGAATTAATTCCTTCACAGAATCATACTTTTGATGCCTGCTCTACTGACAACTAAATGTAAATTTATTTGGCTTTACCTACCAAAGCACTCTACAAAAGCATAGACCAGGACTCCTTAGGCCAATTCGGACTCTGAGCAATTTTCTCAAAATGCAGTAAATATTTATCAACATCCTGTTCTTAGAAAGGGAGAACTTACCAGAAATGATCAGTGATGTCAAAGCTGTCGGAAGGGGAGAATTTTCCAGACTGTCCAAACTCTATACGTTTCATTTCTAATCTTTCTTCTATTTGTAATTCTTTTTCTTTCTGTCTTTTTTCCATTTCTAATGCCTTTTTTTTCTTTTTCCATTTGTAATTCCATTTTCTTAAGTTCCAAATTTACCTGTATTTCTAATTCCAAATTTCTGAGTTCAAAGGTAGACTCGGGCTCGTAATCTTTCAAGGTGGATTCCTCAAACTGGTCTAAATTAACTAAATGTTTTGCAATATGGTACTACATTTCCCTCTTGCGCATAGATCTTTTGACTTCTACTTTTAGGAAATCTGCCAGTGCAATTAGGTTGTCTTTTCTGAGGGAATCAAATGTGTCCTGATCAAGATCATCCATTTCGTCTGGTTTGAATTCCGCCATGATTAAATTTCACTGAGTTCACGCAATATACAGTAGTTTTGAAAAAAAGGCTGGCAAAATATTGTCAAACGGACTTCCAATTTAGTTACATGACAGAAAACGAACAAAAGGTAAACTCAGCAGTTTCCGTATAAAATGGCATTTATTACGAAAAATAAAACTAATTAATAAGTCAGGGATAGAATACAAACTGTAAAGGTGTACAGACTACTTATCTCAGCTAGGACGGCAAAGCTCCAGTCTCAGAGTTGTAAAAGTCCATCGGATGGATGAAAAGTCCTTTAGCTTGCAGGCTTGAAGTTGCACAAAGTCCACAGTATAAATCCAGCGTGGCAGTGAAGGTCTTGAAAAATCTTGAAATTAATACTGCTGGAGTTGCCAAAGACTTGAAGTAACACGCAAGAGACACGATCCCAAAATGTCTGACTGCAAGCTGTGCACGTCCCTATTTACACTCATGTGCTTACATAACAGCATATAAGAACAATCTAGAACTTTTATTGACATGCTAATTACTGTTCTAAAATTATCTCCCTTACATAACTAACTAAATTTCCAGAACATTCAAAACATGACTAATTGAATTCAAGGCTGTGAGGTTAAGGGCAGAGACCTTGAGAATATTCTAGACTATTTAAACTCAGGTCATGATGAGTGCGGGGGAAAATGACCTACATAACAGTAACTCCTCCATCAGGAAAGGTATAAAGTACACTGGAGGAGATTTAACCTCCACTACAAAAAATAAAAATATAAAAATAGCTGTCGAATTTGAGATTTGTTTCACTGTTTCAGTCCTAATTCCTTTGTTTTTCATTATGAGAGCGCCGTCCGTCCTGATGTTGTATACCTTTGAATGGATACCGATGTATTTGAGAAAGGGAAAGCCATTCATCTCGCCATATAACTTACTTACCACTTTGTTATTCATTGTCGAAGCATGAAGGGAACACGGGTCCTATTCGGGAGATAGCAAGAACAGGACAGACTCAATAGTGAAATTTCAGTTAAACCTAGCATCAGGAACATAAGCGTGACTATTGGGGGAATCGAGAACAAGGTATGTTCGCAGAAAAAGGAGCCTCGACACTTTTTGATAGAAGCGGACCGATACTTCATGATTAGCGTATATACGCCAATGGGTATGTTCTTTCCCATGCAATGATGACTGTTGAAAATAACAGGTCAACTCCAACGCCCTAGATGATATTCTTATTTTTATGCAGAAGGAGTTCATAAGCACGAAAACACTGGTGTGTGTGTGTCTGTGTGTGTGTGTATATATATATATATATATATATATATATATATATATATATATATATATATATATATGCATTTGATCGATGTATTTCATATAAGGCAAGTATAGCTGTTACTCGTTGAGTACATGTACGTTTCTAGATTCTATCTACAAACACATACATGTCACTGATATAGTTAAACGGAACACTTTGTTCAAAATGTCGACATAAAATATTTTGGCATTACCGATATACTTAGGGGTTATTACGCGAGTGATAAGTCCGTATCTTGACAAGTTGCGCAGCAACGAGTCAAAACACGGACACATCACGAGAATACGACGCGGTATCGCCCAAACGTCGTGTAATAACCTCTTTTTCATACATGCAAGGTTTGATTATGACTGTTTTCCTACAGATGTTACGAAATTAGCCACGAAATCAACTAAAATCAACCTTACTTGCTCATTGCTCTGCTCATGAAAAGTTGGTTGCCTAGAAGTGTGGCAACCTTATTACTGTTTGATATTATTCCGCTGTTGGGCGACTTCACTTCAACGGAGGGTTTATGGAACACAATTTAAAAATTAAGATGTCAACACAGGTTTCCACAATTTGAAGAGGGTCAATTTTAGTTTAGAATGGCAATGGATGTGAAAATAGGCTGGAGTGTGTAAAAGAGTGTGTTTTCGTTTTATAAGACAAAACTTCGTCCCTTCGCGAAAGTTACGAGGCCCGGCAAAACAAGGGTCAACCCAGCATTCGATTTCAAGCTCGATCATAAATGAACAGCTGAGAGCATAGAGTAAGCAGCTCTGCGGCATCTATGAATGCAAAGTGGATATAGCAGCCGTACAAGTCAGTTTACATGTATCTCAAAGAATTAGAAATGCCCTTAGAATCCTTAGACGTCAAATATACCAACATTACCATCCTAGACACGAATTTATGACCGGAGGGAAAAAGTGAAGTGAGTATACTGTCAGCTATATAGCGTCGTACCATGTTTGTGTACATTGCTGTACTACTAAAGCATTTCAAAGGTATTTACATCGTCTGCTCGTATGTTTTCGTTACTGGCTTGCCTAAATAGAACTAAACTTCCTTTAACAATCTAAATGAAAGTTTGACTTCTCCTAGTATCTTACAATGTTACATAGTATCCGAAACCCGCACCGCCGCACCGGACACGATCATGACATTGAATATCACTGACAGGTACAAATATGAAATATAATACATGCACCTTCTCTGTCGCTTTGATTATGGTTCAATACATGTTCATATCAGTACCCTCTAAACAATAGGAGAATGGCAATACAGGCATAGCATGTATGATGCTTTTAATGAACACGTTTTATGAAAAATTATATTTAAGGCGTGTACTGCATACTACTGACAGTCACTGACAATGCTGAGAATCACAGGTATGCAATGAGATACCTGATGTATGATGACCACAACACGGTTGACATCATTCCTCATTATCCGATGACGGTTACATCAGCAGAGTACATCAGAAATCACTACTGGCAAATAGATGGAAACAATAAGGTACGTAAAGTTAAATCGACCCTAATGTCATTATTTAAATGTTGAAAAAGTGCGTAAATTTTAACAAATCTGAATGTGTATTTAAATTTTAGATTTGCCTCGATTGGAGTGGACATTTTCAAAATATAAACCATACTAGATATGGTTACCTCAATCCAATAGCCAATTTTACCTTGGACGTGGATTCTGATTATGATCAGATAACTGGTCAGCCCCCGAATACCAGGTCACGTAAAGAGATTCCAAATAGAAATGGTACGGTAAAGTTTGAATACTCACATCAAAAAGACCGACATGGAGGTAGCTCTCTGGAAGACACGCCAACATCTTGGACTGAGATCTATCCCCTTGTGAGTATGGCCCCGATTATTGATAGTATCGCCGTCAAGGTGTAATTTTGAGGAAGAACTTGTATTACGTAAGAATGTATAACAGATCGATTACATACACCCAATTGAGTCATTCGATGTACTGCTATGAAAACTATTTTTTTCAAACTTGAATTCAGGAGACCCAGTCATATTACCCTACTGACCCCTTAGATTACTTATGATTTATCCTTAACATTATTCCTATCCATTAATTTTCACCTTTCCACAATTTTAACAGTTTAAAGGTCTGCAAAGTATTTATCGCGTTCCAATTTTAAAGTGCATAATTGTTCTACAAAGCAATACCACATTTGTAACTAATGCTGCCGGTATTGTTTATCTAATACTTACAAATTTATTTGTTGAATAGATTGATGGGTTTCTAATTTAATCTTTACCAGAAAGAGGACTTGGAGCTTACACTTTCACATGATGACGGCGACACTGTCAAAGTGTGGGTGAGAGCACAAGATGTTATGCGCAATGTCATTGAAGACAGTGTATTGGTCCATTTTGATTCATCTCCTCCAGTCGTGACCGACATCTACCTTACCAAAAACGGAGTTCATCGTCTTGCTGTCCACGATTCAATAGATTTGTTCAAAATGAAGTTTGTATTTTAATTCTTTATATACTTTTATTTACACTTTAAAAATGAAACTGTTAGGAGTACAGTTACACCCACGGCCACTTTACTGTTGATTAAGCCCACTTGATGCAGTCAGAAATTCTGCATGTACAAAGACAAAACCAGCTCTATCTGGGGTTGTAAATGAGAGTTTACGATTGACACTCTGTGTTCAATATTGATATACAATAAAATATTACCATGCACTGATCCATGTACAAGTCTTGTTATGACAACTTGTTTGTCCTATCTATACCATAATAGAAGGAAGAAACTGGTATCATGTATGTATTTTCACCTTGTCACGGTGTCTTATTAGGTTTATTAAAGTCAGTGCAGTTGATTTCAATTTCCCCATACACACTCTCTGCATGAGACACACATGTTTGCGTTATTCTATAACAGTGATCTCATAAAAGTGCGCTGCCTCAATAAACTAATTATCACGTAAAGACTTTATTGAATTCAAGTGGTATCTTGTGTCTCAATTTTGAACAGGGTGCCAATCGTTAGCTCCCATTTACAAACCCTTGCAGGGTCTGTTTTGTCTTATACAAGTAGAATTTCTTACCTTATCAAGTAGCTTAATCAACGGTAAAGTGGCCACGGGTGTACATGAAGTTATCAATGGGGAGTAGTATATAAGCTTCACTCGACCTACCCTGTTTAAAAACCTAGGGCCCTTAGTTTTTTTCTTATTATTGCATCTATTCCGAAGTAGTCATCATTATCATATATTCTAGGCCTTTATTGCCATAATTAGAGAGTACTGGTGCAAACCGTATAATAACATGTCAAATATGAATTTCATTTTCACTATTACAGGAACTATAGCCGTGTGTATGCGTTTGTATCCCTGTTTGTAGCTGAGCGAACAGAACACAACACTTTGAAACGTCGTGTATGCTTCAGTATCAATCAAACGTTAATTAAAGAGGGCCTACTTTAATTTTAGTCATTTTAAGTGCATGCACAGTTTACAAACGATAAGCTAAAATCGAACGCATCGAAAATGTGAATGCATTGCGACCGAAACCGCCAATGCGACAGACTTTATCGTGTGCAACCTTTGGAGTTTTCATGTCATCTACGCTAACAAAAAGTACGGTCGATATCGACATTTTATCATGTCAGAAACAACGCGTTGATGAATTTCAATATCAAAATAGTAAATTACCGTTACCTTAGCCATTAATTACCAACACAAATATGACTGCGTCTCTTAAAAAACACGACAGAGGAGGGACACTTGACATATGTGCCTGCTTTGCACATGAACTCAGAGTGGTGATTGTGTTCCGTTTAAATTTCAGCAATTCAGAACCTTACTAAAAAATTGTACGATACTCCCGAGAAAGTCAGACTTCGTTGTAGGTTATTTTACCAATGTTATTTCCTATTTAGGCAAGTAAAAAACGAAACTTTGCGACGAACGGACGTTGCAAATACCCTTGATTTCAGAAGTACTTTATTCACAAAGCCGTTAGTTCAAAATGTTCAACAAATGCAAAGTTGCGACGCTTTTTCACTTCATGTGACGTCATCTTTTATCCTCATGAACTGCTTTCTAAAATAGGAAATTCGAAATATGGATGTCCAAGAAATCTGTGGTACATTGCGCCCGATATATTTTCCAATTTTTACAGTCAAATAGAAAATAGAAATTAGGCTAACAACCAATTTGTAATGTTTTCCTTAATGTGTATGTATTGTTAAGCTGATGAAGTGCCTTTAAGCCCTTTCAGAAATAAATTGGTTTTCAAAAGTAGCAATATTAATAGAGACTGGTATGAACCCTTGCTAGTTTGGTACGTTGCAGCCTATCAGAATTTTGTTTGGCAAGCTTAATTGAATTTATGAAAATCCTATTTCAAAAATTATGCTCCCATTTTCCCTTTTCAACTGTTCGACAGCCTTTTATCAAACCGCATTCCAGCTCATTGTCCGCATAGCCATGTTACATTGATACACAAATTGCAAAATCAGCTAAAAATCATAATTTATGTTCGGAGTGAGATCCTACGGGATATTTTCCTCTGAAGTACTTGACGGACACTAGAAACAGCCTATCAGATAGAATTAAAAAAGTGACAAGGGCTGAGCTTGACTTACAATTTGATTAAAGAAAGCTCTCATTTCAATTATCAATACTTTGCCGAAGAGGTCCTTCATTGCATTGAAATACACATTAGCTGTCCAACACGTTTTCCCCTTCAAACCTTGTAATTGCAAGCAATGTTTTGATTGGTCCACAGAAGGGCGGTGAATATCACGGCGTTTGAAAAAAGGAATACTGGACCAATTACAAACATTTGTGACGTAGTTTGCTTAACTAAGAGTTTGTTTGATGTTACCGTAACGCTGCTTTCCCTTTCGTGGCAAGTTATTTCCCACACCTAAGATACTTGGGTGCCGCGCTATCCTTTACCGACTTAAGCAAAGTCAGTCGGCGAAAGTTATCTATAATGGCGTTGTGTGTGGATCATGTGATAATGTTTTGACAAGATCAGATCTCCTACTTGACAAATTTGAACTTATGTTTCCACGTTTGCAAAGTTGATTCCTTGTGATCAATTAATACTACTGCTTAGCTGATAGTTACACCTATCAGTGTTGGCAGCTCAATTTAGACAGCAAACGATTGAACTTAAATTACGTATTGACAATTTAATGATAATATATTGTTGCATTTTCATTCAAAAACTGTTAGTATAGGTAAGGACGAAGGGATAATAGACGGGCTGGCTAAATTATCATTTCCATTTCAGATTCGCATTCAATGCTTTTGACGAACATAGTGGACTATTTACAATCAAATGGAAATTATATGATATGCTTAATGAGAATATTGTGTATGCAAGTGAATCTACCCCAGTGATAGAGGTAATCATTTGTTTGTACACATTTCGATACTTGCAAAAGCAAAACTTTTGCAGTACATTTTAAGTATTGGTACATTATGCTGCCAGCACATAGGACATATAAGACAACGTATTATTTAATTGCTATTGTGACACGCATGCTAATGCCAATTTCAGTCACTAAAGAATGCACAAGCATTTTTAAAAAACAAATTTAAAACTTAGAAATTCTAAATATTTAAAATTCACACTTATACCTAATCTGTGGATGTCAATAATTGTACATTACAATAAGTTTAAAGAGACATTGTTTCCTTTTCATCAGCACCTGCTTCGTTCAAAGCATACAAATGATCGGAATAATGTATGGAAACTACTGTATCATTTCAGTGTAATCTTCTATCAAGTGGTTCCCCTGAGTGTATTTGTATTCCGAATAGCTTGTGCTACTTAACCAACTATACCATATCTCTAAATGAAGAACAAATGGACATTAAAAACGGTACCCATGATCAAGACTTCATACTGGCTATAACAGTAACAAACAATGCCTCCTTAGAAACAACTACTACTTTTCAGGTTTGTATATTGTTGAAAAAATACTTAGGCTACACAAATCAGGATAACTCAGGGTAATATGAAAACAAACGAAATTATTTACATAAACAAGAAGTAAAAAGTAGATCATTAACTGTGAGATAAAGCCTGGGAGATGCAAAGATAGCAAGAAAAATATCAGCCTTAAGTTTGACGGACAGGTATAGGCCTAGGCACATAGAATATCTGAAAAAAACCAAGTCCCAGACAAATAATGTCACTAACGTGACCATTTACTGACCTCGTCAACATATTCATCGACTAAGAAGAGGTTCGCAACGGAAAATGACTTACCGTCACTGACTGTTAAAAAAATTAGCTCAAAATGTGGAATTTGGAAAATCGACAAATGACAATCTAAATTATGTAGAGGTCATTATGACTTTGTCATAAGCATTAGATTCATCAAATTAAAAATGCATCGTGTGATCTGTTTTAATTTCATCTGTTTTAGATAACAATCGACACCAGTCCTCCATTGGAAGGTCATGTACATGACAGCAGGCCTGGAGAGCCTGACTTGGACTACCAGCAAGACACTGAAGTATTCGCCTCTTGGGGTGGATTTTTTGATCGAGAGAGTGGAGTCATGGAATATGTTTATTATTTTGGGAATGACTGCTTAAATCACACAGGTGAAATATCATTCCCTGTCAGCACTCCGGTAAGCAACATACTCCCTACATGAAGTAATGTTTATTTGTTCACACATTTTAAATGTCATCAAATGACACGGAGTCGTCCTGTCCTTACTGACCGATACTAAAATCCTTTGATCTGTTCATAGTAACACGATATTGTGATATTAAGCAATCGAAGTGCAATTAGTTTAATTTCATATAAAATAAATTTTCCACTCGGAAATTTATTTAAATATTTTTGTAACTAGATCAGTACCATAAGCTTATACTTCTATATTTCAGTTGAGCAGTACAACCTCAGCCTATGCACATTGGACGGCCCCGGGTCCTGGCAAATATCACTGCACAGTTATTGCGTACAACAGAGCCCTTGATCCATCAAAGCCAGTATGCTCTGATGGAGTCATCGTTGACGTCACAGAACCCATTGTGCAAGAGGTTTCGGTCGATAACATTTTTATAAAACCGGGCTTGGTAAAAGATACAGATGATATGGTGTGGTTTGTTTATGGTAATAGGTATCGCCAACGCCTTGTAGTATCATCACCAGTTTGCAGGTAAGAATAAACTTAATATTCGATCGGGTATGAACTGGCAACGTACGGCACAGAGTCTCCTAGCTTAGACGCCGCAGTCAAAACCGCTCGGCCGAATCCAAACCGTTACAAAAGAGTGGTTCGATAATCGAGCTAAGTTTTTACAATAATATTTGTCAAACGTTTTGTCATCGTGTGAAGTTTCTATGTCACCCAGTGATTGGTTATCTAATTGTACCCGTAAAACATCGAAGTTCATTCTGTACTCATTCTATAACTGCTTTGCTAGCACGGTTGCTTTCATCTCTGTAGAGCCTCGATAGAAGTGTTAATGATAAGTGATTGTTGTTGCCTAGTTGCGGGCGATCTGCATATTCTTTGATAAAGGAGCCTGATATATTCAACTTGAAAACTTCGGGGGTTTCTTTCCTTAATATCGATGCCACACTCAGACTCAGAAAGTATCTTCAGGTACAACCAAGGGAGATATTCTTCGAATAAAGTTATTCCGGAAACAATTTTCGAGGGCAAGGGAAATTTTAATTTTGCTTGGGCAAAGGACATGTTCTTAGCTGACAGGGAGCAGATTTTAGTTTTTTTATCGGGCAAGGCAGATATCGGTTGATTGCCTGGGGACCGGCATATGGGAAAAAACGACGAGAGGGGAAGTTACTTGTAAAAAGGGGACAAGGGGAAATCGACAGGTTTTTTCATCACAAAGCAGGGGAGCTACATGTCTCCAGGAGAATGATAAAATTTTAAGGGAAAAGTTTTACCAGGGCAGGGAAAAGCGACTAGTTTTTACGTCACAGGGCAGGGGAGCTTCATAAATTCACAATGGGAAGGTGAAGCAAGCAAAAAATAAGTACGGAGTGGGTAAAACTTAAGTTTGAGCGCGGGTAAGTTGAAAAACTTAGACGGCAAGTGACCAGCTAATTAATTACCCTCTGGACTTAAAATTAATCAGTTCAAATTACTTGTTATGCACAATATATCTTATCATAATAAGCTTAATGGCTGCACATGTATCTTTGTAGCCGTATAGTTATCGTCGACATTCTGGAATAAATTTCTGCGTTACTCTGCTGAACGCCTGCACAGAAAGCTCCAAAGAATTAGCATGATTCACCGGGCGATTTTTCCAAAAAATGTCATTTCAGAAAGAAGCTGAACTGCCTTTAACATACCGAATGACATCCTTGGCTGCACTTGAATAGTTGTCGTTGATGATCAGTTTAAGATGTTTAGCCAGTTCAGCCATAGAATCGTCTCACGGAAAAAGTTCAGACGACACCTCGGTCTTAATCATGTGACATTTTTTGTATTGGCCCTTGCCCTAGAGAAGTAGAGAAAGTCGTCGTTCGACATTATTCTCTGACGTCACATTTGTTTTCAGAAAGATAGCGCTTGACTATCTATTATTCTCTTATGTGAGTTGTTCCGGCCATTAGCGACACAGAATGAGCGCATGGTGGGTTATCATATGGACCAGTCCTTTTTTCCTTGCTTCTGAAAAAAACCCGCTGGAATGGAGAGATAATTGCCATTCGTTGACTTGACAATTTATGTAATGAAGGCATACAATTTGAAACCGTTTATGAAAATACCAAATTATACTGAGATGTATTCTCTTGACTTTACAAGTGAAAACATCGCCATTTCCTGAAGCATCCATGTGAAATACCGTCATAAAGGGTTGCATCATACCTTATTTAACTGCATGAAAATTTTGTTTTTTCGTCTATGACAGAAACGCTGCGATGCCCGAAGAGAATATTATTCTTTACCCTGAAAGCTCAAATGACTCACCGATGAATTTGACAGATGACGAATGTACAATGTATGGTAGTTTACCTACACATGCATTCGTCAGGCAAGAGAACCATGTAAGCATTATTTACCTCACTGTATTCTATTTGATAACAAGCTCTAGCTTTTTATTTGTTTAGTTCTTATTTTACTAGAAAAGAAATATTATACAATATGTCACAAATGTGTTTAACTTCTCCTTATGAAGCTAAGTAGCTTTTTATGCAAGATCATGCTTACAAGCAATAACATTTTTGATCAAAAATACATCTATGTTCATAACAGATAGCTGTGAGCTGGAAAGGAGGAGACGCAGAGAGTGGAATATTCGACTATGAAGTGGGTCTTGGCAGTGCTTCTTCCAGCTTGGACCCTGATATTCTACCATTTACGTCAACAAACGGACATCAACACTTTCAAACATACCATCCTAATTTAGGTGAAGGGGTGGAATTCTATATCTTGATTAAAGCAATAAATAGGGCTGGATTAACACAAACGCAGGTGAGCGACTACGGCATACATCATAGGAAATACAACATTTAAAAAAATGTTATTTATTAATTTATCGATGAAATAACCTTTACTGTAATTTTCATTATGGTTATAAAAAGTGTCGTATGTGATTTCATCGAGAAGTAAATAGGGTGTATTTAATGCTTAGATATTTTTTAGACTTAGCATAACTTATCGGAATTTAATATGGATGTAAGGATATTTACCGTCTAAAGTAGAGCTTGGAATTGTAACGGTGATGTTTATCAGCTCATCATAGATAATGCCCTTTTTTATATGTACCCTTAATGTTAGTTACTTTCTGTTACGCAGGTATGAATTAGTACATAGGAAGCGTGGTATATGGCACATTGCTGCTAAGAACGGCAAAAATATATATTATCATCATTTGCGTACAGCTAATACTGTCTGAAAAAATTTTCAATGGCTATTCATGTTACGCACGAATGATTTGAAGTTACATTTGCTCCAACAGTTTAAGTTATGCCAAATGCTAAATTGGCCAAATTTTACATGGTCGCCTCTCGATCACGAGACGGAAGTAGCGAAGCATATTAAACAAGTTTTCTATATGATACAGATTTGAAGAAGCCATCATACCAAACTTTTGCTGTTTAGTTTAAATGTTTGCCAAATTTCCAGAAAAAAACTAACGTAACGAAATGTTGTAATCAGAAACGAAGACTTACAATTTCGAAACAACTATTTTCCATTATCGTTTAAAGACTGTCGGGCCATTGTTTGTTGACGTAACTCCACCGATCTTTGAAGGTGACATAATAGTGACGTCAAATCAAGATGAAGACAATGATTTCCTAGTTGCCATGTGGAATCCAGACAGTTTCTACGATGATGATCAGTTGCAGCAAGAGTTCGTCTATGAAGTTGCAATAGGTATGAAATTCACAGTTGGGAGAAACTGTTTTTACGTGGACTGCTTTAAAAATGTTGGCTTTTCGAAATAAGATGTTTCTGAACTTTCAGAGCTTAACGATGGATACCATAACTCTTAACGATACATTCACTATACAGAAAGCGATACGTTTAGCAGTGGCGTTGTTGCTCATTTTCTTTCTATGATGGTATTAATTCTGATGATGTATCAATTCAATTCAATTTACTTTTAATTAGGTGACACCGAAGGTGGGATAGAATTAATGCCATTTGTACCGATAGTCGATCTTCAAAGCAATCTCTGTCCAAACACAACACCACCATCCTGCGCA
Source organism: Ptychodera flava (assembly GCA_001465055.1). Classification (NCBI taxonomy): domain Eukaryota; kingdom Metazoa; phylum Hemichordata; class Enteropneusta; family Ptychoderidae; genus Ptychodera; species Ptychodera flava. The sequence continues at coordinate 74,518 of LD343648.1, read as the reverse complement.
GCTATACGAACAGACATCCTTGACTGGGACATCCATGGCGAACACGTATATTTTTTGTCAATCAAAGTAACCAATGTTGCTGGACTTAGTGTTGTTGCTACATCGAATCCATATTACCATGTTGTACAATTGCCAAGCAGCGGGAACGTGTATGAGTCCGTTCCTCAGAGTGATCGAAATTTCTTTGGGGTAATGTTCATTATATTATGAGATAATTTTACATAGTGTTTCACTGACATAGAATGTTGTAGAAAATATCTCAGAGTACTTCTCTCGCCAAATTTTCTGCACAAATAATGGGTTAGTATACGTCGAAGAGACCTTTACTAAATTAGTCTACATTTGAGTCATAGATAGAGACTCGAACGGAACCTTTTCAAGAAGATGATTGACATCTGTGAACCCAGTCTCATTTTAATATTCGCTTAGGTAACTGAAGACCTTGACTTTCAAGTCGATGCTCAAAATGTACATTGTCGATGGAATGGATTTCACCATCCACATCAAGTCGTAACTTATGAAATAGGTCTTGGTACCTCCCCTGATTCCGACGACGTCGTAACATTCCATAGTGTCAGTTCAGATACCAGGGTCTACACATTCACGGGTCTGTCGTTATTATTCTATCAGGTAACCACTTATTTTAACCGTTTTTCACTTTGCGGCAAAGCATTGACCTGTGAATTAATGGTACTGATATATTTCAAGAACTTTGTTCGAATTTAGGATTATCGATGTTCAGAACAAGCGAATTTTAGTTGCTTCAATAGTAATTCCTATGTTATTGCGTCACAATTTGTTTAAATCTTTCATTTCAGAAATACTATGTTATTCTCAGAGCTTCATCAGGGGTCGGCTCGGTAACAACCTCTTCCGACGGCATTACAATACTCTCAAATGATGACGTTCTGACGGATGCTCATGTTTATGATGGACCAGAATGTAAAGAGAAAGAAGGTATGATCTGTGTACTATTCTTCTCTGTTACTTTCTATTACTCATTTTGCAGGGATTATCCCTACTAGCAAACATTTGGCTACCTTGACCGGCAATACTTCACAGCAGAGTTAAAATACTCTATAATATTCCAATGTGGCGCACATGTAACGATTTATTTTTAATGTGCGATATCGATCGATCTGACAACTTAATCATGGTGTGTGATTGTTTACAATTGGCATACAAATTATAAACAAACTGCTATAATTTAGCTCTCCTAATAAAGTTCGGATAAACTGGAAGCCACTAAAAATTGTTGTCTGTTGTAAATCCTGATACTAGCCGCAGGTCTAATCGTTTTATATTTTTCAGATACAACTTCCAAAAATGGTTTACATCATGGATATAACAGACGAGAGAAATCTTGCCAAAATTACGTTGAGTTCCAATCATCGACCACAGCTGTCGATACACATTGGGTGATACCCGATCATATGACAGAATATATATCCTATGTTGAATGGTCATTGCAAAGACAACAACAAATTAACAGGTAAAACACAAGCCTTTTTACGAGATTTTATTACATGAAAATGGCCTTTTATAATACGTAAAGGCTATCGATCAGTACTCTAACACAGTTTTTTTTCTCGGTTAGTTGAAACCCTTTAGGAAATTTGTCAATATGGTTAGCAGACGGAGGAGTGTTAACTGTATGCCACCAGTGCATTTTGTTATTTTTGTCTTTCGAAACGTGATATTCAATTATAGAAGCCTCTCATATGACAAAGATGTAAGCGACGAGTATAACTTTGATGTTACAGTAACAATACCTAAAACTTTAGTCAACTGTTTGTCTTCTATCTATCTATCTATCTATCTATCTATCTATCTATCTATCTATCTATCTATCTATCTATCTATCTATTAACCTGTCTGTCTGTCAATCTATCTCTCTGCCTACCTTTCGATAGTTCCAGTATCGCATGGGAGCCTATGACATCGTACTTTATGGTTCAAGGTGCTACCTTCATCAAGTATGTAGATTTGAAACTACTTCCGGGGCACCATTACCGTGCATTTGTAAAATTCTGTTTTTTGGGAGGTTGCTTTGAGCCAGTTGCAAGTGATGGCTTCTGGATTACACCTTATCCACCTCTACCACAAGGAATACAAGAAATCGTCTACTCAAAGTAAGTTTTATTTCATGCAAAATCACGGAAAATAGTCACCCGTCCAGCTATCCTTTGCGCTAAACATTACTGAGCAAACCCTTCATTGTTTGTCAGCAACATTTTCCATATGCCACCAACGAGACGAAACATTTTACACACTATTCAAAATTCAAACATTTCACAAATTCTGTGTACCCGATAGAGGCTTCCCTAAAGGTTCCATGTGTAACATGAGCTTAGATACTGTACACTTTTCTCACATCAAAGTGCCACAGATACCGTCAGTTTTGCCTGGAAATCCTTTGAGCAAGAGGAATTGAAGAGTGACACAGTTCAGCCGATTGACTACTACGAGTGGACAATTAGTGGACCTACTATCGCTAGGAGAGATGTGAATGAAAACATACTGTTTCCATGGCAGTCTGTCAATATATCACAATCCTATGAGCAGGTATGAATTAAGGCTACATCTATCAGAAAGTAACATGAGGGACACAATTCATAGAATAATGTTCCAATATGGGTATCCTAATAATATTTTCTCTAAATCCAATACATACGGTTACTTTATACCTATAGTTTGGATCATCTATGCCCTAAGCTTTATAGAAGTGAGGGTTTTATGCATATTAGCATCTGTAATGTATGTAGTCACAAAAACGGAGCTTAGATTCCCCGATAACACTTCTCTTACTTCCTCAACTTCATCGGCAATTGTGAACATTTCTATCAAGTGAATTACACTTCGGCAGTGTCATTTTTCTTTCGAATTCTTGGCAGCTCCATTACACTACGACGCGTACACCTTATCTAATCGACTACACTCAATGTGTCCGACTTGGTTTACGTGGATACAACAAAGCCGGGCTATATACGACAATTTACAAAGACATTACCGACTGCAGGTCATTGAACTCAGGCGTTCCAAACAACGACATAGTCATCGACGCTGTTGGTAACTATGATGAATCTATCGGCGATGTCAGGTAAATATTATAAAAACAAAAGTAACACTTCAGAATTTCCCTATTGTTCACAGTTGGGAGTTATAAAGTTAGAAAATCACAATTTAATTTTATATCAATGCAATACTAATGAAAACGGCATACGTGCCCTCACCGTCTGTATGCTTATGCAATCCCATCTCTACCATCTACTTTGTTTTCCTTTGCAGTGATATCTACTTCGAAGACGGCAATACCTGGATTGAATCTGATGCAGAATATACGCAATCACATCATAAGTTATCAGCCACGTGGCCGACATTACTACATGGTAACTTTAGCTGGAAGGTGGTGTCTGATCAATCGACCGATCACCTGGCTTATCGTCGTCCATCAAATGGTCTCAACTTCTTCACTTATGACTGTTCCTCTCCAACAGTTCTAGATTGCGGACATTGTAAAGTACGTTTATACGTTCTCTCTTGTCAACCTGAATGTGTTCTTGTTACTATATAGATAATGGAGTTAATTAATTTGAAATTTGGTTTCAGGTCAATTATGTAAACATTGGCAATCTTAATTTGAAACATGGATGGCGGTACTACATCTGTGTACATGCAAATCAAACAACGAAGATTTACGGAAATACGCAAACTCTCCTGCCTGAAGTAGCTGCGTGTTCAAATGGAATCGTTGCAGATCAAACGCCACCGAATGCTGGACGGGTTTGGATTGGCTGGAAAGAACAACTGTATCAGGTAAATACTGGATGTTTTCTCTTATATTGTTTGTTGAATTTTCCTTTTTAAATTTTGTGCGCTCAAAAGAGCAGACGGATGACATTAAAGACGGACACAAACATTTCATACACCAAGTTAACTTTAATTTTAATTTTTCAATAAAGGTTTCAACTGAAAACTTAATCGTAAACTGGGATGGATTCTACGACGTTGAGGAACATGGTAGAACTTCACATTCATCGGGAATCAGATCTTACGAAGTAGCTGTCGGTAAGTGCTCAACAAAGATATTTTCGGATGTACTTACACCTAAGAGAAAACATTCACAAACATATCCGTTTGAATATTATACAAGCATTTCATAGGCATTTACAACATATAACGCCATACCATCTCATAACTTTAGGTACTTCCCCTGGAGGTGTAGATATTCTTGGGTTCCAATCAGCGGGTGTTGCAAATTGGGTCAATTTATATAATCTAACACTTACCAGTGGTAACACCTATTATGCAACTGTAAGAGGTATGTTAACATTTGACTACTTTTTTTCTGAAAAAAGCATAAATGCGATGTTAATCAAATTCGATTTTTGCCAAAATATGACTGCCAGTTTTACATATGTATAGTATGTCCTCTTATAGACGACAACAGTTAGTTACTGAGCAGGATGTGCCTGATACCGACATCAGCCTTTGACAAATCATTACTCTAGATTGAATCTTTTGTGTCTCTGAATTTATTTTCATTTCCTGTTTATTGTCACTTATTGTGAAAAGCCAGAAATACAGCTTAGATGATTGTCTGTTTTTTGTTTTTTCCCGTTGTATCATCAGCCATAGACTTTGTTGGCCTGTTTGCTGATGTGGTTTCGAATGGCGTTACAGTAGACACATCGCCTCCTGTGAAAACCAAACAAGCAATCGATGTTGGTGGATCATTTATAACATCTAAGTCTTTGATAACAGCCGAATGGAAAGATGTATTCGAAGACCAAGAAAGTGGTGAGTTGTTCTCTAAAATTCAATACATTTTTATTTAAACACATCGTAGGCATCGCTTGAACAATATGAAAATAAACCATACACAATACGTTTTCAGGTATTTCATATTACGAGTGGTGCATCGGATCAAAGTCTGGGTATGCAGATGTGTTTCCATGTACTCCAAGCGTTGAAGAGCGAATTACACTGAAAATAGATAATGATGATGGATTAAACCTCGTCGACGGCCATGTTTACTATTTCATGGTTAAGGTCTGTATTTTGATATGTTACTTTTGCTAATACACTTGGTAGGAAATAAATAAGACTAGGTGTCAATCTAGATCTCAATGTCTAGGATTTTAGTATTGAATTTAATTATATCATCATTTTGCTTTTGTGTTCGCATTAATACCTTCTTTTCTTGCAGGCCTACAATGGAGCTGGTCTTTCCACAGTTTCCGTGTCTTGGCCACTACTGGTAGATGCATCCCCGCCTGAAACGGGTTATGTGTATGACGGTTGCAATCAAGGCAAGGATACTGATTTCCAGGTAATATCGATCATCTGTTGGAAGAGGCAACTTTAACATAATATAATTATTTTTAATGAACAAAATCTTGTCCATTTCTATGTCTTGTATCAATTTCGTCGATCAAAAGTCCACCTCCAATCTTCCAAGATAATGTTGTCCCTCTTAATACCTTAAAAATAGTGTCGAATTAATTGTGTAAGTTAAACATAACAAGCTACATGAAATCATACATTATTACAGTAACTGTATCATTACTGTTAATAGACATGTATGACTTTCTATATACCCAATCTCAATAGAGTAAAAGTGTTATCCAAGGTTAGACCAATTTTACATTATTCTTTTCATTAATTGAACTGACCGTTACCATTGCGAATCTCCAGATTCATCTGGATTATCTTTGTGCGCAATGGCATGGATTCGTAGACCCTCATTCTGAAGTAACAGGATATTCCTGGAGAATTGGCTCATGTCTTGGCTGTGATAACATCTTATCGGAGGAAAGCGTTGGATTGATGACAGGTACATGTAAGAGTGTTTTATCATATTAAAGTAGCTTTACAGTCTCTTTTGGAAATTCCACAATCATTACGCATTGATGCAATGTTATCAATTTATGTTTGGGTAATCTGCTCTATTCTTGAAGGTATTATATGGGTTTTTTTGGTAAAATAATCTAAGCTTCGTAGGTATTCCTGTAAATAATGGTCTTAAACTCTTTCTATCACACCTCCGTTTTCCGTCTGTGACTTCCTGGTTTATGTCTGCTTCCCCAGCCATGAATGTCAGTTATTTGAAGTTAGAACCAGGCAGGAGATACTACACTACCATCACAGCGTGCAATGCTGTTGGATTATGTTCAAGCATGTCGTCCGATGGCATCATACCAGATAACTCACCTCCAGTGGCAGGAAAAGTGTATGATGGGATATATGATGGAGACCTTGAATTCCAGTCATCAAGGTAAAGTCGGAGGAAATCAAAAACAAATTTGAAGGTCTTACATATTTTGCTCCTATTTAAAAGAAAATATCTCTTGAGCAATTTTTTTTGTTGTAAAACATCACTCTTTCAGTCACTCAAAACACCTTTGATGGGTCTAATTTAGTCTTACTCCTGCTGGATAGGACAACCATGGCGGCTCACTGGTTCAATTTTCACGATCCTCACTCTCGATTATCACACTACGAAGTTCGAGCCGGTACAACTTTTAGAGGGGACGATATACTTGTTAATACCAGACTTCATCTAACGGAGAAGACATTCATGTCAAATCTGAGGCAGTTAATTCCTCATAATGGCCATGTATTTGTAACAGTCAGAGCATACAACAAAGCAGGTACGTTTTAATGTTGTATTTGATGAAAAAGGTCTAAGACCAGTTGCCGTTAAATACTCACTGCAACAAAACTGTTAGCACTGGTTTTTTTTCTTGGGTGTGCTTGCAAGTTGAGAAACATAACACTAGATATATCTAGATGCAGTATTCTTCATGTAGCAAGTACAAAATCCTTTTCAGGTATGCTCAAATAGGTTTTAATTCTACCATTGGCAAATTGTTTTTGCTCACTAACAAAAGGTGTGGCATCACAACACCTAATCGCTATGACCGGTATTTCTACTATCCAATGTATTATCATGATTTATGTTAATCTTCTTTATCCTATCTAGGTCTTTTTACCGAACAATCGTCAAATGGTGTCACTGTCGATGAAACTTCCCCTGTCGTAGTGCAGAGTCCCGTTATAGAAGACGATATCGGTTCATTTATCGATGGAACTCAGGTAAGGTAATGTGGATTCTTCAAAAGGCCTCATTATCAACAAAAGGCGTTATTGACGTACGGCATTTCCCATATCCTGCAAAGAAGCATCTCCACAATCTGATTATTGAGTCTTGAGCATTCCACATGTGTAAGTGTAGATTGCTTGCTACCTTTTCAGGTTTGGCGTTCAATGTTGAGTGTATCCTGGGAGTTTCAAGACAACGAAAGTCCAATAAAGAGCCACCTGCTTTCTGTTTTTACACATCATCAATCGGAAGACGTTGCACCACCCGTAAAGGTTAGTAGGTTAAACATTTTCAAGATGTACTGACGAACTGTTATGTATTCAGCGAACGTCTCTGCTAAAAAGCTAACATTTTGTTGACAGCCATAGGTTGATTTATCCTAATTTATACGGAATAAGCTGCATTTTGAATTGTTAAGGATGTGTCATGTGTTCGTCATCCAACGGCCGCGTTTGCATTATTCTGGACACGTTTGTTTTCGATCACAGCCGATACTTTAGAATTAATTAAGATGGCATTGAAAACATTTATACCTATGTGGTCATTGCTTATCACTTTTACAAATTACTTTATCAAACTGAAAATTATGAATTTTGGTGTTCCTGTATTTGAATTTTGATCGTTTTCTTTTCGTAGGTCGCAGGTAGTTTTCGAAGATATAAATTCACCGACTTACTCCTGCATGACGGTGACACGTATTACGTCAAAGTGATAGCATGCAATGCTGCTAATTTATGTTCATCGAGTGAGACCGCTAAAGTAAAAGTAAGAGCAATTCAATACCAGTTTTACAACAGCTAATAAATACTAAATACATTGTGTCAAAGGAGTGCACGTTGTATGTCCGATTAGTGTTTTGTTTTGGGGTTTTTTTTGCAATGTTGCTACTAGTCCACAAATTTCCCTCGCACAGGTCTATAGTCAGTTATTATGCTGTAGTTGTTTCAAACATAGGCATGTTTGAATGTCATAAACTTTGCTTTTTACATTTGAAACAAGTTGCACATTGGATGATTTAATAATATTTAATTGTCGAAACAGATCGATTCCAGTCCACCAACAGTCGGGACATTTGCTGTCGGAACCGACCACTCTGCAGGTTTGACACGTCACAGAGACGGATGGATGACATACCAACAGAGTCAAGGTGGCATTCCAGCTCGCGTCAATCTTGCTTGGCTGGGATTTTCAGATATCCATTCTGGAATCAGTCACTATCATGTAGCTGTCGGTAGTCGGTTTGGGTCGTGGGATTTGACTCAGGTATATAGTTTAGGTCATTTCCGTTTCTCCGTATTGGCATTATCGTCATCAAAATTTTAGTGCAAGTATATAGCATTATTCATTGCAATCGTATTATGCATGGCATCTTTGACAGAACCAAAGCGTCAAAATTGTCAACCAAGATGGCGAACCACATTACGATGAAGGTGTCATTCAAACAGCAAGTGTGGACGTTGTAAGAGATCTTCAACCTGGAGATAACATCTACTGCACACTATGGGGAGTAAATGCGGTAAGTCACATGTATTGTTTCAAATAACTCTCTGTAAGTTCGAAAGATCACAGTATATACCGATAGATAATCCTCACGTATTGCTATAGAGATATTACTCAAAATAAATCTAATAGTCGGCTTAGCAGTTTTCACTTTACTAGTATATTGCAATACCCCGCAATAGGGTGTGCCATCTGCATTTCATACAGCGATCCCAAAATGGTATTGTGGCGTGCTCATCTGCATGATAACATCACACTTGTACCCAAACAGCTGCACTGGCTTAAAGTGACGTACCAAATCCGATGTAAGAGCATGGTGGGCACATAATAAGCTTTACATGATTAGACTCGGCCACTAATTGCAGATCTCATCATACAAAGTAACCCCAGCATTACTCTTTGTTTAAGCACCAAACAATTACTGTATTCCTAAGACCCCACTTAAATAATACGACGACTGTATATCCTTGAACTTGAATTCGGCCTCTTTATGATGGATTTTAGTTTATTTACAAACTATTAAATAAGAATCATTTGTAACATTCGCAATAAGTTTTATTCATCATATAGGTTGGTGTAAGGAGTTACGAAGCACAAGAAAGCTTTGTTGTCAACCCAACAAGCAGTATACACGGTATTCTGTCTCTACTGAGGAGATGCGACGTACAAAATTGCCAGGGGGACTGCACATGCGCACCACAAAACAAAGTTTGTCAAAGTACACCAGAACTATGTGAAAGTAAAACAGGTATTATAAGAGCTGTCGAATATCGGGTAACTGAAAAGGCTATATTTGCCAAATTACGTGGCCGTGATTCACCATGAATATAAACAATGAAGGAAAGTTTCTTTCAGAATGAAAGGTAAAATTCGAATAATGCAAAGTTCATAAGTCCATGTAAATTCTAAACTTCACTAAAACAGTATGTGTATATAAGTTCTCAAGAAGTAAATACGTTATTATTTTCAGGAGATCATCGATACGAGCAAGTTGAAGTTTATGATGTCATTGATTATCATAACACAGATGAAAATCATATGTATGCAGACCTTGATTTCAGCCCTTCAAAATGTTCTATAGCTGCAAGATGGAAAACTTTCGGAGATGGTAATTTATTTAAGTACTTTTATGAAATACAAAGAACCTTTCCTTGAATCTCTGATGATGAACGCTCTGCAGTGTATACGTTTTTCACTTATGATGGTTAGACTGTACTCATACGAATACGCGGCAAGACAAACATTAATTGAAATATAAAACCGAGCTACATAAAGGATATTTGATTCAAACGAAGTCTGATAGAAAATGACACTGTAACGATCAGCGACTGAAAGCTGAATAAGGGCTTACAAAGGGGAAGGAATTTATTTCATTAAAATGATTCACAAGTCGTTTTATTCACAAAGTAGATATCATAATTTTTGTCATGGTCTTGGTTAATTAATTGCAAACACATTTATTTCGTTAAGGGTTTCAAGTGCAGCGGTATGAGTGGAGTGTTGGAAGCAAAGACGAAGACGTCGGTGCAGGCCTTTTAAATCCTGCTTTTGATAGATTATGGCACGATGCAGGACAAAATACTTTTGCAATCTTCACAAGGCAAGATGGTACGTCTATGGCTTGAATTTACAGTTTTTATGCCTAAAAAAGGGTGTCCCCTGTTTTTAAGCACTATTTACTGTATTCTTGCTTCAAGTGCTAAACAGGTTAACCAGTCAACGATCTGATTATAATTTGATAACCAGGTATTATTTTCATAAGGGAAAGTTATAAAGCAGGAATTAGTTGAATACCGAACATCATCGAATACCATCACCATCATCATCATCTGTTTTCTGATTTTGATGTTATTCATTTTAATAGGTCCTTTAAGTGCGAACGTATATTATGTGTTCTACGTCAAGGCATGGTATGACGACCAAACATATGCCATATTTACATCTAATGGTGTGAAACCTGTCTATACGCCTCCTAAAATTTCATCTTCAAGAAAGGTAATCTAATATGCCTATTTTCAAATATATTGAGTGATTACAGTGCCATTTTTTCGTGATCAAAATATTACACGATGCATGTTTTCCTGAAAGATTGATGAAACTTTCTCAAGGCGAAACTATTCTATCATAAAAAGCTTCCTCTTCAAGGTTTCTTGTGGTAACTGTCAATTTGTTAATATTCCATATATATTAAAGTGTATAGGCTAAGAAATATATAAAAAGAAATGTCCTGTATCAGGGCAACATACGAGAATAAGACATATTGCATCTATATTGCGCCCATTTAAAATTTCGCATGAAGTTCATTAAGCAAGGCACTGTCCTTCCAGATACTCATGAAGCACTGTTGGCTATGATTTTTACTATCCACTGTATGCAATGCAAGATCCGAGGTACATGAATATTCCGCATTGATTGAGGATCGTTAGCATAGAATTTTAATACCGAAGCAATGCTCATTCAATCAATCAATCAATCTTTTCATAAAGCGCCTGTATCCTATAAGCTCCTATAAGCTCATTAATCTACTCTGCATATTTGAATATCATTATACCTCGCATCTTGCACTAGTAGATCCAGTGCATTGCATTTATCGTGCTTCCGAACTCACTAAAATGTCTAGCTAATCCTTGGTATTCGCAATTCATAGTATATCACCAATATCGATGTTTGCAGTGAGAAACGAAGGCCCTAGCCCAGTGGTGAGAAAGGTTTGTTAGTGTAGCAGGAACTATCACGAGTCACAGCCAGTGAGCCTAACATCACATGTCCTAAAAATAACAACTTTACAAAACTTTTTTTACAGTAATGCCATCCACATAACTTGTCATTACATTCAACTTAAACCACGTTTATAGTTCAAACCACGATGACTTGAGCCAGAATGTCCCTTTCAGAAATGAAGCCATTGGCTGTATATACAAAAGCACCGTTTCACATACTACAATAGCCAGCATGTCGACCACAACAGTAACTTCATGCTCTGCAAAAACTAGGCAAGCCATAATCTAAAGCCCAATCAAATTGCCTCTCATCCGGTGGAACATCGGAGCTGCCATTATCGAGAAGGACAGGACTACCAACTTTAATAGACTAAATGTTGATGTTCTATAGCCAACATGTGTTATAAATACCAACCCAAATATCACTTTCAACCATGAAACAATTGGTATCATCAAATGTGTGTCCAAACTCAAGCAGATAAATATCATATCCTCTTAGTAATGGTATCAGTTCTTTGAGTATACGAGGTAAATTACCAAAGCTGGGCTATATCAAAGTCGCGTCATGACATGAAGCCCATTCATACTGCTTTCTGCGTTAGTGACGTCTGATTACTCTGATCATGTTGCCTTAAACAACCCTGACCCACATATTTGCTTTCAATATCGCCAACAGTAGGTACAGCCGCTAAACCTGATATGTCATATCTATAGTTTAATAGGCTTCTTGTGAGTAGACTTTTCTATATATATGTAAACTACAAACACTTGGCTGCAAGAGGGGACCGCTATTTTTAGAAAGCTATTCCTTAAAAATCTACGAAAACTTCGACCCATGCTTCTTCAAAATACCCCTGTGTGCATGCGCTCACACTACCATTCTCAAGACCGTAAAGACACGAAGTACCTTATTCGTGATTCAATTGTGACCGTGGCAGTGCTCCGCTCAGTTCTATAAATCAGAGAGAATTCTATCATATAGGTGGCAATAGAAAACTCAGAAGAAAGGTGTAAGGTGTTTGAAGAACGCTGCTCCTTACCTGGTCATTGGAAAATAACACCCTTCTTCCCTCTTGACACTACGAAGTAGAGATGAAGTCTGGTTTGCAGTATCAAACCTTGTGGCATTTGAGCCAATAATTCTGCTCTCTTGGTACAAGGTACTTTTTTGTGAAGGAATTATATCAGGATGCACTAAACGCAGGATTAGGAGACCTTAATTGGGGTGTTAATTTCTTCAGCTGTGGTCTTGATGCTGTCAATCATTCAGTTGTGGCACAAGTGTCAGTGTGTTGCCGCACTGCTGTTACCGTGCATTGTGAGGCGCCAGTGACTTATCGCAAATTTGTTGCTGTGGTGTTTGTGGCAATAAAACAATAGAAAGACTATAGATATCATAGACTTTGCGGCAATGAACTATATTGCCGCACAGTTACCTTAAGATTTGCCGCATACCACATAATGCGGCTACAAGTTTTGTGAGGTCTGTACTGTAGGTATGTCTTACGACATGCGAATTAATATTCGACAACACATATTCCATGTACTAGGTCAACCATAACCTGACGGCCATAATCGTCATGAAATATTTCACATCAAATTTCACATCAAACACACGATTAGAAAACGATGATCTCTCTACATCACAGACACATTTCCAAATACGTATGACCAATAAAAATAAATTTCCTGGGCGAAACATATCATAACGTTTTAACTTGTTAAGCACAGCACGCACATTCTACCTCACCAAATTAATCACGGCCTTAGAAACAGGCGCTTCTATTTGTAATGCCTGCTTTCCAATTCAATTTTGTATATATCTATCACCATTACCATGTATGTTGAGCTTTTGTTTGACTTACATGGGAGCACCTTGTGAGGTATATCGAAATGTCCTACATACCTCAAAGCTGACTAATGGATGACTAACTGTGGGAGTAGATTTAATATAGCCATCGAAGCTTTTTCAACTTACCTACTCCACAATATCCAGGTGCTCCTTTTTTAGAACCACCTCCCTTTGTCTCTAAAAAATATACAAAATCATAAGTCATGCATCTCCCATTTTTATAAAAGTCTCAGTGAACAATTGTAACGTGTACTTTACTTTCTACTTCATTTTTTTTTTGCTGTTTTTCCAGTTTACGTTTTCTTGTATGTTGTGATTTGTTTTTGTTCTTTTAACTTTTACAGCGAATATCTTAGCTTGTACATCCTTAGTGTTAACGCATTTGCAATATTTGTTGATTATTACAGGTAAAAGACATTATTGATATTCAAAACCTCGTGGATGTTGACTACACTACGAATGTAGACACGCTTGGTGTTTCATGGAAGAATGTGTTTATGAATAGCAATGTATCAGTGAAACATTACATGGTTTCACTCAGCACACATCCTGGGGGTATGTAGTGATGAATTTCTTTCAAACATTTATGATGGTCATTTTAGGTTTTTTTCTTGTGAACATGATGATCATAATGATTACTTCCCAAAAGAATGATAATGCTTTGTATCATAAAACAAAAATTATGTTAGGCCGCAAGTGGATCACTGTTACGAATGTAAAAATGCAGTATGATAAGATTAAAATTCTTGATGGCATCGTGACCGCCATTGCAATCCCATGATTCTTTTAATTGCGGCATTGTACGTCATGTCTCAGCCACAATATTTTTTAGTTCGAGCAATATTCCAAGCAATAAAGTTATAAAACTACCAAATTAGCTGAAAGAAGAAGAAATAAAAAAGCATCGATATAATTTCGTTTGTGTCAAGGATTATCGCTTTGACACAAATGTGCTGCATCGCTAAGTAGTTGATCTCAACGAGGTAACGCACGCACGTGACAATGAGGAGCATACTTAAAACATCGTCATCAAAAACATATGCACTACCAACGCTCATGCTCAAGTAACATTAAAGGGTGCGGGAGGGATAGTTGGAACTCTCCTCAAAGGTTGCCAAGGACCCCTATGACCGATGTAAACACTATCTCGGGTACGTTGGCGATTTATGAAAGTCAAATAATATTTGTTCGCAATGGATATTGTAAAATTTAAATGCCTCGGCTATGTTGACCTGATAGATATCACGCATAAAATACATTGCTTGAAAACAAGACAGTCGCCCAAGCGCAGTTCCGACGACCCCCCCCCCTCACCATAGCATGCAACCAAACCCCAAATTATACAACAAGTGAACTGTCACTGTTTATTGAAATTTCGTAGCTGGCAGTAACGACCTTTTGAAGACAGATATACACTCGATTTGGGTACCATTTGCTCCAAATTGCACCCTTCCAGCTGCTTGAGCTATAAGTCTCGCATTGTACTCAAATCGTGTGTGTAGTTTAACTGCGGCAGTGTAGCTATTGCAAACAATTTACATGATAATATATAAGAGATGTTGTATAAACACTTTGAATTGATTTACTAACAATGCACTCTTGCACAGAATAATATCTGTGTTCTGTACTCCTCTTTCATATCGTCTGTTTAGTGAGTCTCATAAAATCCCATTACAGGTGAAGATGTGCGTCCATACAATGCAAGCATTTACAGTGCCAACAACGTTTTGATTATGTTGTCTGGTTTAAATCTGCAAAGTGGAGTGATATACTATTCCAATGTGATGGCCATAAATTATGTGGGATTGGCAACAATTGCATCTTCAGACGGTGTTTTGGTATGAAAGCGACATTTTTTTTCTACCTCTCATATTTTACATTAAGAACCACCTATCAATCAGTAAAATCCTCCAACTTGTGAATAATATCAAATGATCATAAATGAGCTAATTCAGTATTAAATCTTATCACAAAATAATCTTAAAATGTTTTACTCCGGTTTTGGAAAAATATCTATAGAATACATGTTGTCTGTTTATGATAGATTTAGCTTAAGGACCGCACATTACCTGATTTATGTTGCCATATTATGGGGCTATTGATGCCATAGCCAAAATTAGGCCGGACATCATATATTTCATAACATACCACCAGCTCATTCCTTTCTTCGTTTCACATAGCAGTCCTATGTGTGCCAATCTTTTAATATATAAAAAAGATACCCTTGCCAAAGAATTGGTAAAATAAGCTTCAAGTTGAATCTCGATGAGAAAACAAAATTAATCCACGAGGCACCTTTTTTCACAGTTGCACTCGACATCCCTATCATCGTTGCATCAAAGGGATTAGTTCTTGAGGTAGAACCATGGCGCTAGTAGTATGAGAAAATTTGCAGATGAGATTTCGATTTCTACTTAGCATGGTCCGAATTCTGAAACCGAATTAATTATACTCGGTCAATACTCCACATTTTTCAGATTGATGATTCTCCACCTGACATTGGTGTTGTGTGTGATGGACTTGGTCTTGAAGACTCTGATTACCAACATTCGAGTACAGTAGTTTCAGCTTCATGGCACGGCTTCTCAGACCTGGAGTCATCAATAGATCACTACGTGTGGTGTGTGGGTCGTAGTCCTGGAGCGGAAGATATTGTGTCATGCCATGGTGTTGGCTTGCATCTCTCAAAGTCGGAAACACTTACCTCGCCCATAACATCAGGTACATCGTTGATGTAAAACTCTTATGGAAATTGGAACATAGTTTCTTCTTTACCGCTCTTCATGTTACTGTAAATGCTCCGGGTTATTTTGCACCGATTTTTGCATAAACAGCTTGTGTTCTGACTGGGGCATGCATTGCCCTCACTCACAATTTGCTAACTTGAAGTCATCTAGGTCTTCAATTCAATTGTTCACATATCTTTCTTAGACTGATGATAGGGATTTACATTTCTTCCCTGGCATATAGGTGAAAGATACTTTTCGAAGGTGATGGCTGTCAATGCTGCAGGGCTAATTTCATCACCGGTGATTTCAAATGGTGTTACTTTAGACACGTCTGCACCTACAAGTCGACCATCATTTGTCAGTGAATCAAACATGATTGATAACCCTTCCTTTGAAGATATTGGAGAAGCTTATTATGGAGACAATAACACAAGAAACTGCACTGATGTCAGATGTCTATGCCTGCCAAGAGGCTGGAAAATCGAAGGGAGTGGTCATGTTCTGACATCAGCAGAGACTTTTGGACAAACCGGAAATGCTTATCTGATTCTGCATGGCAGTGTGAGTCAAAACATTAAAACTGTTGAAGGAGACAAATACAAAGTGTCATTTTATGTCGGTCATACTCTGCAGTCTGCAACACCACTGCGATCACAGGAAGGTTATGTGGAGATTCCCAGAATGCAACGTGTATTTCATCTCTTCAAAAGGTCTGGTAACCATGGCACTGATGATCATCTAGAATGGTTTCATCATGTCTATTATTTCACAGCTGACTCTACATCTTCCATGATAAAGATTGGGTCCCTTGGTGAAAGAAATGGTAAGTTTAGTGATACAGGGCAGAGAGTGTTTTTAAACTGGATATATATAAATAATAAACTGAAACTGCTTTACATTTGCCAATATAATATTCTTATGTTTATTATTTAAGATTATTATTTCTTGGCCTAGGAACATTGTTTATGTTCAAACATTATGATTGTCTGTTTGCCCTTCGAAGTACCTTCAACAGTTAGTTTTTTTTCAGTCATCGCCATTGATAACGTCAATGTCCAACATCTCATCCCGAGCATTGGTACCGATTACATCAGTGAGCAGTCTGGAACAGGAATATCTGTCGATGTCAGAAGTGATGGCAAGACGTTTGCTGTGGTAGCTAACTGGGATATGATTGACATTGAGAGTCCCATTGTTGAGTTCCTCTGGGCAATTGGAACTATTGAAGGTATGGACCTTTCACAAGTCTGCAACTTTCCATGAACATTTGGGTTTTTTTGTTTTGTTTTGCTTTGCTTTGCTTTGGCACTTTCCGTCCTATTTGTGCACAAACAAAGTAAAATGTTCATTAATATCATCGATGATGATATATATTGCTTGTATCCGCGTCATTTCAGGAGGAACTCAAATCCAAACCTTCAAGTCTGTTGGAAGATCAACACATGCAATTGCTGACGATACGGCGTTGACGCATGGCTTGCCAGTTTATGTTAGTGTAGTGGCTAGGAACGCTGCCGAGCTCCATACAGTGATTCACTCGAAACCACTTTTGATTGACTTGACTCCGCCTGTCATGTGTTGCCTTATGGTGTGTGAAGTATTTTGTCTCATTAAAGTTATCTCATGTTATTTTAAATACAGATAATCATTTTTAAAAAACCTGACTTTGACTGCTTAAGGGTAACAACTACTAATGGTGAATGATTTTTAACATTATTTTCATAATCGACAAGAATGGTCCTGATGAAAACTTTGATGCCATTTACCAAACCCTTTCTGTCATTTCGGTCCACTGGAATGTTTCAGACCAAGAAAGTGGAATACAATATTGCGAGTGGGCTGTAGGTAGGCATACAACCACCTGTAACTTTGTTTTTATGCTTGCTTCTTTTAAACCCCTGTACAGTCGGTTTAGATATCTGGAATATTTCTAACAAAGATAGCATAATCAATAATTCTGGTGCGAAATGTCAAAAATTGATTTTTTTTTCTCAAAGTCAGTGGTCGTAACGTGTTCAGAACATGCTATATCGCGAACATAGCATGTTGATTTTCAATTCTGATTTTCACGTCAGATCGCTGTATTTGTTCCATCATATATCGATATGATATAATGTGCTTTAGGACAGAACCCTAGTACATATAATTGCAACTTTATTATATTTCTACATCAGGTTTAAGTCCTGGTTCTGAATCACTGCTGCCTTTCAGAAGAACTGAGTCCCATACCTTCTCGCAAAGAGATTTCTCAAACCGTCTACAACATGGCCACAAAGTGTACTGCACGGTTAGATGCCATAATGGGGTAGGTCTCTTCACTCAGCAAACAACCAATGGTATCGTTATTATCAAAGATGCTCCTTCTACAAGTGAAGCAACTCTACGTGTTGTTGCAAGTTCGCCGACAATCTTTAAAACTCGTCTTAATCACCAGGCGGATACCGATAACATTGCTATAGTCTGGAATGGCTTCATGGATGTTACTGGTATTGCCTATTACGAGGTAATCTTAAGTTGTTTTCTATGGAATATTTTATTTTACGTGTATCCAGTATCTGAAAGATATTTTCTACAGTTGAATGTTTGATTTTTTAACAAGTTAAATTAAGGCATTTATGATAGTTTACATTTACCTTCCAGTCTATGTATTTAAATTTCCATCAAAAAGAATTGTGTGAATTCAAGTATTAGCATGACCATTTGACCAATGTCATAGCTCTAAATTTATCATAAATCCATTCGCAGTGCAAACTGGTTGGTGATGAAAGTAACAGAGAGTGGCAGTCTATTGGTCTTAAAGGGGAGAGCAGTGCTGTGTTGACAAATCTTGATCTGAATGCAACACGACCTCTAACCTATCAGATACTGTTTCGAGCCATAAACCATGGGGGTTTCATGAGTGAAACGTTAGTAGCAAATGTGACCGTGGAATCGTCCGCACCGATCTGGACAGGTATTTCAGTTTGCAAAGTCGTATTTTCCTTACAGACACTGCAGTATAAGTTTGATTTGGTTTACAGCGAATAGGTCTACCTCTTTACACAAAGCATCACAAGTTTTGCACCATATGTTACTCTATCTCATCAGTCGTATTATATCATGCCAACACAAACATCAATGTTAGACTACATTACATCTTAATTTGTTGCATTGCACAGGTAAAGATGGCAAGGTGGAGACTGTGTATATATTACAACTTAGAGAACAAAAGCTTTGATAGTCCATCAGCAACAAAGGAGATTACATCTTGCAACGAATTCCACCATAATTACTTTTGTAATGTGAAATCACCTATCTTACCAGTCATTCGAATTTTAGATTATCTAATCTATATTTTTCAAGTTAAATATCTGTAGCTATAGAAAATAGACCTTTTAATTTTGTATGTTCTATGTTGATGTCTTTAAGGCGATACCGAAGGATTCAAGCGCGCGCGATTACTAAGGCTTATAGAGTTCCAAATGCTCACTATTGCACGTCAACATCGTTACCGTTTACAGAGTTTGCTAGGCATTATCTCCTTCTGCTGTTGTGCAAATGTTTAAAAGCTTTTAAGGCGGTCAATTTCCATCTGTTCAAAGTAGACATTTGCCATTTGAAAACATAGTGTTTATTTCACGGCCGATTAAATCCATGACTGTGAAGGAATACGCCAAGTAACACTACGTAAAATTTCACGGGATTTCAAGGAAATTCGGAGTAGCTGACTCTATTCGAAAACATGCTGTGATAATCTAAATATCTACACATCTATGACGTCACGCGTCCTATGACCGGCAACCCTGCATTTGCTCGGTTTGGTGTCACTGTTTTGCATCTTCGGGTCAATAAATGCACAAAAATCATATTTTTGTGGGTTTGACGAAGTTTTCTTAAAAACTGTGGCCTAGATACTTTAATCCTTCGGTATCGCTCCAAACAAACTGAACCAGGAGGCACAAGAATTACATTATATGTCAATCTTTTTTATGGTTGCACATTCTTAGGTTTTGATGCTGAACATGCTTGGCTAGATGAGAACACTGTCCTTCTGAGCTGGAGTGACGTATTCTACAGTCAGTCCTCACTGATATACGAATTGACAGTAACTACACTGCACGGTGGAAGTACTATCATCAAATGGTTTGAAACACGAGAGACAACATACCAACTGACAGGCATTGATCCATCGATTGAATACTACATGATAGTCACAGCTGTGAACGAGGCTGGCCTGACTACTTCCATCAATAGTGTGTTTTCATATTGGTAGTGAGGTATTGAATGATTTGAACAAAGAACTTGAAATTTTAATTGTTATTGTTAGGTGTGTGTTGACCATAATAAGAGATGAAAATGATGTAATATATGAAAATCGGCTGTACTTTACAGTGATGTCATTATGTCATAGAATTCCCAATGAAACAATTTTATCAGACAGTTTAACTTGGCGAAATCAAACTATTATTAATTATTAATTGTATCAAACTTGGCACTTTAAGTAACATTGTCGCCACCCCTTTAATACAGCGTAATGGTTATTTTGAAAGATTTGGATTGGTTAATTATTATATACTCTGTCCAATAATACTGTGGGTAATTTGACAAACATTATCGTTGTTAATTGGGTTTTTTTCATTGTAGTTGTGTTAAAAATGTTATCTTGCGTAATACCGTCCGTACTCAGGAATTAATATTCTTACATAATTCTAATTTGCAGAACGGGGGAAGTTCACCAAGGCTGATTTTTACATATGTGCTAGCTGTAGGGTCGCTTATTCGGCAAGAGCCATTTTCGTCATTTATAACTCACGCGATGTTTTACAAAAACGGATAAAAACAGTGGCGGAAGTTGCAGTTTAAGGAAATGTATTTTAAATCATGTTGCAAGAGCGCCAAGCTTAACGCTTTCATCACATGATATGGCAGGGGCCATCTGCTCATGGGTATGGCATTGGCATTCACGTTCGCACAAAGCCGTGTGTATTTGCATAGCTATTGTTTATGTAATGCAAATAGGCAGTCTGGCGTGAACGTAAGAGGGTGGATAATGCCATGCCCATCAGAATATGGTCCCCGCCATATCACGTGCCAAGCTTGGTGCTTTTTTCTCATGATTCAAAATGCTTTACCCTAACCTGCAACTATTTTGTCTTTTTTTATATTTGTATAATATCGCGCGAGTTATGAACGACGAAACTGGCTTTTCCTTAATAAGCTACCCAAAAGCTGGCATATATGAAAAAACAGCCTTAGTGTACTTCAACCGATTAGCTGGTGATATAATATTATATTGTTACATCCAGAATAACGATTATAATATTGCTATAATTTCATCTTTGAAAATGATTCATAGCACAACATAAGCTTCAGAGTGAGTTGTGAGCTGTTAGCATTCATGTCAAAGGACCTCGTTGGCACTTGATTGATTCTGCTTGGCATATGAAGTTTTGTAAACACCGCCTGCCCGAGAATCTTTATAGACACTGTATTGTTACAGGGCAAAATTTATCAAAATGTCTCAGAGAACAATGACTTGTCAGCGTGACTTATTTTACATCGATAGCAATAAATGATAAGAACATCGATTTCTGGCAGGCACTATAAAAATTTCAAACAGTTTACAGTCTTACATACTTTGTTTGTCTAAAATGCCTGTATTAATAACATTGATCAATAACGCGGGCTGCTTTATTGTTATAGATTACTTTTTACATTGTGTTTTAATACCTACAGCATATTGAATTATTAGGACTTCGTTCTAGTGCAATGAAGTAAACATATATATGTTCAAATTCATACTGTAGTCAGAGCGAAGTTTGTTCTGTGTTTCTTTTCTGTCCGCTTGACTCTGCCGTCAATCCCAATCTCTCTCTCCCAATCTCTCTCTCTCTCTCTTTCTCTCTCTCTCTCTCTCTCTCTCTCTCTCTCTCTCTCGTATTACGGAATTTTCATCTGACATTTGAAATGCACTATTAAAGTTAAATTTCTTCAAGTCGCGTGCAACAGCTTATTGTCTAATTTTGTTTTTTCAGTTTCATTGCAAAACATCTTTAATTGTATAGCCATGTATGTTTCTCTGTAATTTCAAAATATAAACTTGTGTTTTTGCATTATCACGGTGGAAATGCTGTATACTACCTTAGTGAAAGCATCTTTACAACTCTGTTATTTGAACTTTTTATAGTTGTGTATGATACTGAGGTTAGATTAACCTAAATCACAAAGGAACGAAGAGCCTGATGCCGTACAAGTGACGTGTGGTTCAAACGTCAAAGTAGCGAAGTTTTGTCCAAAGGATAGAATTTTTCCAGTAATTAGCTCATGGTTTAAAGTGTGTTTACATTATGTTGAGAAAGGTCAGTTTGTACGCCAGACGTAACCTAAGATGCTTAACATTTCATGTTTACTGCAATACCTCTCTTTTGCATTATTGTGTGTCATTATAATAATATAACAGAACTGTGAACGCGATCAATGTCATTTGTCGATCAAGAGACTGAGAAGGAATGCATAAAAACTGATTTACGAGACTGTACCGTCTTCTATACATTTGAAAACTAGACTGGAATTTCACAATGAAAGAGTTTGATATACCGAAATTATACAAGCAAGATTGTTTGTGTTTGCCTGTTTTATATGCTTCCACTTCGAAAGAATATCCCGAATTTAACTCGTGCAGACTTACGTTTCGCCGTGGATGCTAGGAAAGTTATGTTGACCTTCATTACAAAGGAACAAGGACTAAATTCTTGACGATTTAGAGTTATAATTATCTGTGTCGGCAAATTATGTCCAAATTTGCGACTTTCTGTCGCCTTAATACTAATCTTTATAGCTGCATATCCGCAGGTGTAAAAAAAAACAATGTGCATTCCATAGGACCCGGTACCTACTTTAGGTTTAGTGTGACATACTTTGACAGGTGCGTGTGGATAAAACTTTTATCTAAATATCAACGATCAATAGCAGGGACTGCGATGCTATTGATAATATGTAAAACACTGAACAGGTGTCCTGGATACCGACGTTGAAGCACAGGTGGACCAGACGTTATTAATATTATTGAGTTTTTCTCTCTGTTTTCTCTGTTAATTTCTCTCCTTTTCTACATGCTCTGACTGGTCGGCTCTGACTAATCAGCGTTTAATAATATTCGATGGACCAATTGGACATCAAATGCGCCATGCAATCTTCTGAATTCACAATTTCACATTCTTGAGTTGTGAGCTGTTAGCATACATGTCAGAGGACCTCCTGGTCACTCGATTGATTCTGCTTGGCATGTGAAGTTTTGCAAACACCGCCTGCTGATAATATATTTATATACGCTGTATTGTTACAGAGCAACATTTATCAAATGTCTCAAAGAACAATGACTTGTCAGCGTGACTTATTTTACATCGATAGCAATAAATGATAAGAACATCGATTTCTGGCAGGCACTATAAAAACAGTTTACAATCTTACATACTTTATTTGTCTAAAACGCCTGTATTAATAACATTGATCAATAACGCGGGCTGCTTTATTGTTATACTTTTTACATTGTGTAATTCGGATAGTTTTCAATCGGATTCGAACCCACAACATACGGCATCAGTCGCCTAGCTGAGAGGCCACAGACAGAACCACTCGGCTAAATCTCCACTCCCAGAAAAGAGTGGTTCAATAGCCGGCTAAGTTGTTACATTTTTCTGACTGAGACCGCTCAACACGTTGTAGAGTTCGTGAAGCACTCACGCACGCATGCTCACTATCATACATCGCACATACACACTTTTATCGAAGCGAAGAAACGAATTTCATCGCTTTAACTGGGCGAACGATAACCTCGGGGACAATTCTGTCCACCAGCAGTGTTACCTACCCAGGGTAGAAAATTCGGATAGTTTTCAATCGGATTCGAACCCACAACATACGGCATCAGTCGCCTAGCTGAGAGGCCACAGACAGAACCACTCGGCTAAATCTCCACTCCCAAAAAAGAGTGGTTATATTTAAGCAATAAAGCACACCAAGCAATGGTATAGCAAGAGATTTTGACCAGTTCACGACATATGCATGAGCGATAGCGAGTGCATATGTCGTGAATTGGTCAAAATCGAATATATTTAAATTGTGGCGTGATACGTCATGAGCGGATTTTTGCTCAAGCTGCGAGGTCGCGCGTATGCCAGCAGTGGTATATCACCAATATACCACGGTTCTTGTCGCGTCTCGGTAGTCAGATCGCTGTACTTGTACCATCAATATACTGGTATGATATAATCAAGTATTAGGACTTCGTTCTGGCGCATTGAAGTAAACAGATATATGTACAAATTCATACTGTAGTTAGAGTGAAGTTCGCTATGTGTCCCTTTCTGTCCGCTTGACTCTGTAGCCCCTCTCTCTCTCTCTCTCTCTCTCTCTCTCTCTCTCTCTCTCTCTCTCTCTCTCTCTCTCTCATAATTTCGCCGGGAACACAATAGAATCATTTACAAACGCATTAAAGAATTTATGCTCATACTCAGTTGATTCAAGTTTTGGATGACAATAGTCTTCTGTTGCTGAAGTAGTTTTTCGTATATCGACACCTTTTTCTTGGAGACGTGCACATTAAAGGAATAAATCTTTGTCTAATAACTTAAAATAAACGTTTTTTGAATTATATTTTTTATAAATGTATGCCTTTTCAGCAGATATCTATTACATTCTGTTATGTCGACCTTCCTTCACTTATTTATTATACTATAGCCAGGTTGACCTGAATCAGAAGGGAACAAAGACTTTAATCCTTTACAAGTGTTGTTTTTGTTTAAACATCAAGGAAGCGATTGTACGATGAAACTCTTTCCAACTTCTTCACTTTGTAAAAATATACTGGAAATTCACAATGAACGAGTTTGACATACTGAAATTTTTCAAGCAAAATATTTTACTTTTGTTCTGTTTTGCATGCTTTCACATGGAAAGAGTATACTAAATTTAGTTTGTGCAGACCTTACTTTCGTCTGGCAGGATATGAAATTTATGATGACCTTAATTACTGTGGAACAAAGCCTTAGTACTTTAGGATTTCTTTGCTTTACCCACCTGTGTCGGCGAATCAAGTCTAAATTGTACGACTGTACGTCAATTTACTTTCTACCCATTTTTATAGCTGCATATTCGCTAAGTTGTATTAAATGAGTGTACGTTCAATAAGACTTGGGTACCTGCTGGAGGTTAAGTAGCACAAAATAGCAACGGCCAGTAGCCGATAATATTTGAAACCTTGAACAGGTGTCCTCAATACCGACGACGAAGGCAATATGATCGCGGTCAATTAACTTGCATATTATAGCGAAATATAAATGTATGCCTTCTTGGCGTAAATATCTATAAAATTCTGTTATGTCGACTTGGAAGCCACTCTGTAGTTGGATCTGTGAGTCAGTCACACTGTCATACTTTCTCAGATGCATTACCACTCTCGCGGCATCATTCTGAACACGTTGTAATTTATTAAAAAGCTGATTTGGCATGCCATTTAATATTGAATTGACCTACTGAGATGGGAGCTAATGAGAGCGTGAACAAGAACTCCAGTAGTGCCTTGATTCAAATATTGACGAATACGTCGGAGGTTTTAGAAGCTGTGACTGGCTTTTTTTACAAATGTGGTTGACATGGTGTCCCATCGACAAGGTTTAATCAAGATCCCTCCTAGGTTACGAACCGTTTTAACAATTTTGACTCTGCCATTATCATTTTGAACATGGTCAAAAGTTAATTTGGTGAACTGTTGTTTGGTACCAAAAAATTACAACTTCTGTTTTGTTGTCATTAAGTTTCAACCTGCGTTCCAACATCCAATTTTGAATATCACATACACAGGTTTCTACACTTTCAAGTGCTGTAGTTTGATCATCAGCTCTCGGTCCAAATGCTTTCAAAAGCTGTGTATCTTCTACATAACTATGACTGTGTAATAAATGTTTTTTGTTTGTTTGTTTGGTTTTTTGCGACGTGCAACAATGTACTCAAATAAGCTGTAAACAGAACCGGTCCAAGGCAAGATCCTTGTGGAACACCAAATCTGATACCACACTTTTCAGACAAACTGTCGGATATCAGTACTCTTTGTGTGCTATTACTCGGATAAATTGCAAGCCAATTCAAACCTTGTTATCTAATCAAAAGTCAGTGTGGAGCAAAATTTGATGATAAACTGCCTCAAAGGCAGTCCTGAGATCCAGCAACACAATCAGTTCCACCCGTTGTTTCCTCATACACTGAAATATTAATATGGTGGTGTTTGCTTTTAATACGGAAATTGTGTATGCTGCCAGACTTAAATCATTTTTTCCAACATGTAGTAATGTCAACCTATATGCAAGTGTGTAGAATAATTATGTTTTGCGATCTTCTGAATTCACAATCTTCACATACTTGAAATAGATGTGAAATTTACAACTGACATGATTTAAAAAGAGACAGTTTTCAACCGAGAATTGTAACAGTTGAAGTGCTTTGCTAAGGAAAGAGGTTTAGAATGATTGCCAAACAATAGCGCACATACGTATCAAAAGTCCGCTATTGCATCTACGTGCAGTCGGACAGGACACAAAGGTTATGTTGACCTTAATTGCAAGAGATTGAATAGCCTTAATCCTACACGATTACTGTGTTGTTAAATTGTTTCAATAGGCAAATCGTGACTGAACTTTACGACTTTATTTGATCAACTATAAAATTTTATTGGGTTTCCTTGTGAGAAATCTTACACTCGACAATACTTTGCTCGGTATAAGTGGATTTCGCACCAGAAAAGGGTGGAGGAAATAAACAAGATAGTAAATTCCCTCGAACTTCTCTCTTATGTCCAAATGTGAGGACCCAATCCTAATACAATTTAATATAGGGTTATTTACAAAATACGGCCCTGTATGGACGAGGGCTCAGTGAGTGGCGAGTCACAAAACCCGGACCGAGACGAGTCGAGACGAGACCAAAAGACCTCCTATCTTACTGATAGAAAAATTACGTTTTTTTGCACATAGGCAGCATCTGTTCCAATGCCACGGGGAAAAAGGACGTTGTTCCACTTCTGTCTTAGTCAAAGAAGTGATACCCCACTCCTACCATCGACTTATGCTTGTTCATTTTCGTACATTCTAGTCAGTGGTTACATAGCTCTCCGAATCTGAATCTTAATCTTAGGCTGCCTCAGATTCCACACACATAACATACATATACTATATAATATCGGTAATGTAGAAAAATGGTACAGAGCCACTGTAATAAATAAAACATATGAGCTCTCAGTTTACTTTCCTATGTGTTTATAAATGGCGAATCTAATTTCTAAAAAATGATCACTTAAATCTCCTGTATGTATGTTTCTAATACAAGGTTACCTATTTTGAATTCAGAGTAGACATCATAGTAGAATCTGAATCTGGCGCTTATATCGCTTAGGCCATAATGCCGGCGACGCATCCGTCGCAGTTCGCATGTTTCGAGCTCGCCTTGAACTCAAGTTGAAAAACCTCGACAAATCTTTTTTCAGTTGTTCCAATCGTTGATTGTGCTATCTCTTGCTTTGTGCATCGATCTTTGACACTCTCAACAAACTGCAAGCTTTCTGTAGTGTTGTATATATGATGTATTTACAACGCCTGGCCTGAGAGGTTATTATGGTCTCGTCTCGACTCGTCTCGGTCCGGGTTTTGAGACTCGCCCTCAGTGAGTGACGTATTGGACGAGCCGGAGGCTCGTCCAATACGTCACTCACTGAGCCCGGATTCCACAAGGTTTGGGTTGCCGCCAAATGTTTGGTGTGATACACTTTAGACAAATATATTGTGCTGTTCCGATAACAAGACCTACACTATTTTTTACCGTCGACCCTAAACTTTACGTTCTGTAAACACGGAAGTAAAATAAAAAGAAAGAAAAATTCGTAAAATACGTAATTCGTTACTTTGCATTTGATTTTTGCCTGAAAGAGGATGTCAAAAAGTCCTCATACACTGAAATATTAATATAGTGGTGTTTGCTTTATACGGAAATTTTGTATGCTGCCAGACTTAAAGCATTTTTTCTAACATGTGTGATGTCAACCTACATGCAAGTGTGCAGAATACGAATGTTTTGTTAAGGTTGACCTTCGTCACAAGGGAAAAGAGTCTTAATCCTGTACAATTGTCGCGTTATAAACTTTGGTTAAAAGATCAAAGGAGGCAAACTTCGACCGAACGTTACGATTTTCAATTGATTGACTGCCCAAAGGTTTTTTGCTGTAGTGCAACTTTGTACTGAAATATGTAGTACACTCGACAAAGCTTTACCGGACGTGGAGGCTTTCGGGTGAGACTGCGGTGAACGAACTAAAAAATGAAGTTTCCGCTAATATCTTTCCTAAGCTGTTAATAATATTCGATGGACCGATGGGACAGCATGACACCAATAAATGATAAGGATAGAGTATATAAATCTTTATGCGATCTTCTGAATTCACAATCTTCACATACTTGAAATAGATGTGAAATTTACAAGTGACATGATTTAAAAAGAGACAGTTTTCAACCGAGAATTGTAACAGTTGAAGTGTTTTGCTAACGAAAGAGGTTTAGAATGCTTGCCAAACAAAAGCGCACATACGTATCAAACGTCAGCTATTGCATCTACGTGCAGTCGGACAGGACACAAAGGTTATGTTGACCTTAATTGCAAGAGATTGAATAGCCTTAATCCTACACGATTACTGTGTTGTTAAATTGTTTCAATAGGCAAATCGTGACTGAACTTTACGACTTTATTTGATCAACTATAAAATTTTACTGGGTTTCCTTGTGAGAAATCTTACACTCGAGAATACTTTGCTCGGTATAAGTGGATTTCGGACAAGAAAGGATGGAGGAAATAAACAAGATAGTAAATTCCCTCGAACGTCTTTCTTACGTACAAGTGTGATGACCCAATCCTAATAACATTTGATGCAGCACTGGGATAGTAAGTTCTGCTATCAATCTCATAAGTCAATGCCAAGTGAACCATATAGGGCAAATGGCAATCGTTTAACAGCAATCTTTCTTCCAATATAGTTCTTATATATAAGTAGGCTATAAAGCTGCTTCAATGTCAAACATGCAACATCCTACGGTATGTGGAGATAGCATTTAAACCTGGAGTTTATTTATATTATGCCGATATACGTCAATACTGTGATTAAATGTAATCACGTTTTCACTATAATATGTCTTCATCCTATTCACATGCTTAATAGTGAACAGTTGAACTGTCTAATTCCCTCACGTGCAGCCTCGTAGGAAATCAATATCAAGTATCAATAATTGTTTTGGTGGATTCTTATAACTTCACAATTCGCGCACAGTGAAAATTGACGAGGAAATCATTAATTACGTCTTAGACAAAATTATAGTTTTCAAGCATGAATTGTAGCGTTTATTTCTTTCCTTTGATCACTTTGTGTCGGTTTTTAAGGTAAATTAGAAAACCATGCTCAGGACTTAAACTCAATTATATCAGTCAACGTGGTGTTGTGCAGGACCGTGGATACTACAGCGACTTGAATTGTGAACAAGCAAAGAGACTCCATTCAATTATGAAATTTTGTCGTAAAGCCACCATCTAACTACTGTACGCATTGAAATGGACTTGCTATTCTCAATAAAAGTGTTCGACATACTGATATTGTAAGTGATAAATTTTGGGTTTGCTTAATAAGGGATTTTTGAAGACTTTTACAGGCGAAACACCAATGCTCAAAATTCAGATTTGCCGACCTACGTGCAGTCGTGCAGGATACTGAGCTATGTTTACGTTACCTACAAAGTAACAAAGGGGATTAATGCTATACAATGTTTGTGTTGTAAACAAAGACTTTACGTTTATTTTTTTTTTTTTTTTTTTTTGATCAGTCAAGATTTATTGTAGGATATGTGCATTGTTGTAAAAGAAAATCGATATACATTCCACAAGGCTTTTCAGTGTGAGAAACTTTATCACGTGACACAATAAAACTGTTGTACTCAATTTCACTGATCAAGAGCAAAAGCCGTCTTCTTGACATTGATTAAGTTATACATATTGAACATTGATATTTTGCATATCAAGATGGACCGTGATACAGTCATTATGTAAACGTTCCCGTAGCTTACCGAAATGTCCTACAGACAGCCCCCTCCCCTCCTTAGCGC
>LD343648.1:13385-24034 GCA_001465055.1 Ptychodera flava | reverse complement strand
AAACTGTAGAATGACAGACATTGAACATGACATCACAAGTTACTAAGCAACTGAAGCCCGGTATTGCGAAAGCGGTATTGCGAAATTCCCTACCGGAAAGTTCCTGCCTGAAAACGTACCGATAGGGGTATTGCACAACAGTTTTCTGTTAGGGGTATTGCGCAACATCCCTATGGTTCCGCTCGTTCCGACGACTCCAACATAGTGAAAAGGGACCAGTCAGCAGATAAAATTCACAGACCCGCACCTTCGGAACTGTTCCGGTACGGGTTGCAGAGCAGACCGGCTCCGGTACGGCTCAGTCAGAATCTATCTAACAAATGAGAGAGAGAATAGAATGTCGTTCTGTTTTGCTCAGTGAGGGTGAGTCATAGCTACTGTATTGCGCAAGTTCCATTTGGAATGTGAATGACTCAGCAGGGAATTTCCCTGCTTAGTTCAGGACAATGCACTGCGCGTGAGTTCATATATAGGTCAGGGTCACACTTTAGTTACATGGATGGTTAAATTTTCCTTCGCTCCATGTAGATAAATGAATAAAATGGGTGTAAAATTCTTATTTTGTCCTGGAGGTCAAATATTCCTTACTACTAGGATGTCGTCGGAACTCTGCTCAAAGGTTGCCAGGGACCCCTACGAAAGATGTAAGCACTGTAACTGGGGTATGATGGCGATTGATGAAAGTTGAAACATGTTTGTTAACAATGAATATTGTAAAATTTAAATGTTGCAGCTATGTTGACGTTATGCATGTAGATATCATGCTGGAAATACATTGTTTGTAAGCAAGAAAGTCGTACATGCGCAGTTCCGACGACCGCCTCCTTTTAATGTTCATACAACAACGTGAAATAAACTGTCACAGTAAAAAGAAATTGTCACGGTGTCAAATTCTCTTTCACTTGAAGATTCTACTTTCAAGCTAAATGACGTCACATTATCGTACTCACTGAGCAGTGTAACTGGCTAACAACACCAAAATATGGGCACAAATACAAACTCTATGAAAATATCTTTATGAGCTTAACACAAACGCAATATGATAAACCGACCTCTCTGTATTCAATTTCTAAACCCTGAATGAAATTTTAATTGGAAGATGTTATTCTGGGAAAACCCCACGGTGGTGGTAGTGTTGACGATGCTTAAAGTTTTGAAAATGACCATGTCATTTATAATTGAATTAAATTTTGTCAAATTTTTTGAACTGATCGTTTGAAAAGGCAGAAGAATTGGCATCAAGTATACTATAAATATTTGCAATTTTCAGAAAAGTGAGGGAAAATTTGGATGATGAAAATACTCAAAGGATGCGCATACTTGTATTCCAGAGCATTTGTTCATGATGTACACAAACTGAACGATAACTAATACAACTGAACAACTTTACATGTAAGACATGGCACAACTAGAACAATAATACAGAAGTCATCTTTCCTTTGAAAGTTCAACTGTCGACAGCAAAACTGTTGAAAGATATCTGTAAATATTAAAACTGATAAATAAAAAAGTGAAGACATAGCAATCTATCATGTCAGGGTAGAATAGCCCGTTTATTTTCATTTTGTATTTTACCGTGACCTCTGTTGAGAACAGCACAGCGGTTCTCCAAACATTGTTTAATACAGCTTAAATGCGAGTTGATATTGGTTTGATTTGTATCGAATATGAAATGAGCGACAAGAGCCCGTTGTTTATGTTGACATGATTCGCGTCTCCAAAATGGTGTTGTAAATATCCACTGGTATTTGCTCTTGGAAACGTTCAGCTATTCTCTTTCTAGACAGGAATCAATCTGACCTATTGAGTGTAACAAAGCAAATATTTTAGTCTTGTCAGAGTACATTATTCTTTTAGAGTCACCAGTATTCAAAAGTCAAAATGGTTTATCATGATTTCAATCTATGAGAAATTTTTCGCATCTTCATCTTCGTAAAAAATGGTTAATTCCATTATTTCTTACAGGTGACGGTTAACTTTTCAACGTCTGAAAATATGTCCCTGAGATACACTGACCCTTAGTTAGTCCTGAAGGACTCTTTCATGCAACAAACAACGTTACCATGACCATTTCTATGGGACATGATTGGGTGGCATTAATTTACCATGGTAACGCGTATGAATAACGGTAGAAACGCCACCTGAAACAGTAAGAGTATGACCTTTTTAGTTCATGACTGCCACGTTTTTGATCGATTATTACGATTGTCGTAATTTTGAGCCGTGGACATAGCGTCGTTCACTGAATGTGTCTTGTTGAAAGAGTATAGCTACGGTTGCCGTATGCCATGATTTAATGAAACACACGTAATTGTACAAGGGCTGAGTGTAACAGTGACGTCTACTTTAACATGTGACTCGGCATTGACCGAGTTGCATTTCAAACTAAGCTTTGACCCCGCGGCTTTGCAGCCAGTCTCTCGACGTTAACACTCATCATGTGCAGTGAAATCTCCACATAATTGTGACCATTCCTTCTTTGTCAAGCAATAACTCAATATTGGCCCGTGACTTTGATTAACACGATTGGAACTAATTTGGGATAATTGGATGGTGAAGTAATGTCGTTTTAACCTGCAAATGTAAGCTCATCTGTGTGTCTTTTCATGTTACACTTACTTTTTATGAGTAATTTGTAATATTGCAACATTCAGCTATATGGCACCAAACACTTTTGAGAAATATGAAAAATATGAAGATCCAATTATCCCAAATTAGTTCCAATCGTGTTAATTTTGATATCCCTTGAATACCAGTAATTTATTCCTCACTTTGTGAGAATTGCACATTCTGTGACATCTAAACAGTGTTCTCAATGGAGCTGTTTCCTTAAATGGGTCAATTTAAGACAGCTGCGTTAATCTTCAATGAATTGAAGTCAGTTCGACACAACATTCAGAGTCACGTAAAAGACGCTAAATAAACTCAAACTTCATATCACTGCTGAGATCTTAATTTTTGCAATCTGTGCACCTCTTCTTTCTTCCTATAATGAGACAAACCTCCGCCCTATAATGGGACAAGCCACCGTGAGAGGAGGAAGATATTTTCCGGTTACGTAGTCATGCTGATGCAAGTAAGACTCTGTCTTCTCTCTGCCAGCCAATCAATCAAATCAAAGATTGACATCATTTTTGCAAGGATGGACGTGAACCTTGAGTACGCCTTGCTTATGCAACATTGTCAATGCTTTGAATTCGTCCGCAAAATCGTGAGCTTTGCTCACTTGCATGTCGTTGTAGTAATGGTAATTCCTTTTATGTCCTTCTGGTCCCAAGTCAAACGGCCAGAACCCATACAGGTTTAGTTGATTACAGTTTGACAGCGCTATGGTAGCAAGATAAAATCCTGCAATGCACGAAAGGAAAAAATACTTTGTGTAAATAATTTGCGTCGGGAAATAACGACTAAATAAAGCTGTCAAATTCAATATTTTAATTAAAATTTGATTCTCCCTGGTCAATAAACTGCAAGATACGCGTGTTGCTCCCTCTCCTGAAGTTACTAAATGATGAAATCTGGTATCGAGCAATGTAAGAAGAAATGGTTACGATTAGGCATCCTATTAGCGGAATAAAGTTTCAAATAACACCACAACTTACAAAATGTATCTCCGAATCTTGTCAAGCTGTTATTTCTCTCCGGTACCGTTTTACTCTTTCATATTTTACAGTAAGTAACCAAATATCAAGGAGAGAAGAAATTAGGCAATGAGCCAAGACAATCAAAATTGCATTTTACCGGTATTTATAGGATAAATGTGGGCTTACATTGTAGGTCTACAGATGTACTGTGTTTAGAAAACCCACTCGCCGTCTATAGAAAATATACTAATTAAAGATACGAGCGACAATCTGTGTGTTAGTGAGAAGGAATGGAAGAGAAAGGCACGAAAACTTGATAGCATTCGTATTTTGCAGATTGTTGCTTTTGAGTTGATGAACTGGCGTACTGAATACGATTATCGCAACAAGGCAACAGAAGTATTCGTAAATAGCTGCTACTTTCTTTCAAATTTACTGCTTAGAAAAATGTTCATATTGCAGGGTAAAATTACTAGAGATCTTTCTAGCAAAATACTGAATGCTAAAAAAATTGTCAAGTGAACTATGATACCTGAGCTAAGACGTTCATTATGATTTTCACTTTTCCAAAACTTCCAAACATCACTGAAGGGATGAGGGTGCATGAAGTAGACATGCCCCTTCGCTGCCTTCGCCGCTCGAACACTCGGTGGAAATAAATATTTGGTGGAATGGAGCAAAATCGCCAGATCGTTATAGCCTTTGACGTCAGAAAGAAATCTCTGCCGATCCTTAGGAGTCACCAGATACCGATACCTGTAACACAACACAGATCATTAATTAAACAACAATGGTTAGGGGATATTTCTGTTGACAAGACCATATATGGAACTGGAAACCACGACAACGACGACGGTGATGATGATGATGGTGACAACGACATGTGATAGTGATTATAGTGGTAATTAATTATTATTATATTAATTTATTATCATGTAGTGTTTCATATTTACATACTTATTTTCTTACCCTTTTACTCACTGAATTCATAACATCAGCAATGTGGATTATGCTTGTATTTTTAGCTGTTGACATGGATGAAGATGCAACTGAAAGTCTGCCATCTTGTCGTAGTGACAAGCTGTACCGTGAATTACACAATTGATTACAAGCAAGAGTAGCGACGATAAATTCATCTTCAAAACTTGCAGTAAATTTTGAATTTTTTGTCGACCAGTTTCATAGAAACAAATTTGACTCAAAGAATAGCAGAAAGGCTTCATTTTTGTACGATGATTTGAAACACAATCCGATTACAGTCCTTGAGAAATAATACTAAACTTATAAACTTACTTTTTTAATTGGGATTTGTTGAATGTCGAAAAGGTAGTCTTGTTCCCGACGTCTTTTGAAAATGGCCCTAGTGTCGGTACATTTAACCTGAAAATAAAATATCAATTTACCATAATATTCTTCGCTTATAATATGCATAATTATGTCTGCACACTACGTCCATTTATTTAACGGTGTATTGTAACCAGGAAAACTACTGAGGAGTCTTAGCACAAATATTATTAATTGAATTCACTTTCATCTCGTAATTTGAACAGACTTAACTAGGACAAAACCTAGGTACTCGCAAAACTATTTTCGAAACTTTCAGGCGACAGATCAGTTTTGAAGAAAATTATTTGCGAAAAGCGAATACGATTAATTTTGTCATGAACTATACCATTGCCAAACATATTGCGGTTCTCGAGTTTTTAGAAACACGCGGAGAGATATAAAGAAATACATGGAAGACTCACGCTTTAACTCCATATAACATGTATGTGTGGATATGCGTTCATACATGTATGTGTGTATTAATATACCATGCGACTAAAATTCATGCTATTTGAACATTTGCATATGTTTGCTTATATCCGCAGGGCTGCACTTCAACAGACTGGAAAACTATGCAAATAGGATATACAACTTCAGATGGAATTCGATATATGAAGAGGAGTGCCATTGAAAGGTATACCATAAAAAATATGTATCGTTTCAGAAAGGCATGAAGTGTGAGGTAGATATGCGTACACGCAATTATGTCCCCGCATCAATTATCAAAATGTCGTATTTGCGATTATTACACGTTTACCTTATGACAGCGTCGGCTGAGTCAATCTGATGTCCACAGCTACTATTCAACAGTATTCCACCGCTGCCAACAACGCTACACGTGTTGTAAGTCCGATCTACGAACAGCTGCCTCTGTTGGATGTTTCAAACAACAATCATGAAACAGGTCTTGACACCTTTTTGTTCCTAACTAACTCTACGGGAAAATATTTAGCCGAGTTAAACTCAGTTCCTAAATACTTTTGAAGTCAAAAGGATTTTAATGCGAATAGTTTTTATTCCAGTTTGATTTTCCGGATTATCTGGTCATGTGCTGAATAAAGGAAAATAATAATAATAATAATAATAATAATAATAATAATAATAATGTTTAGCAACGTCACTCTAGATGATTGAAATAGTTAAAAAAGACAGCGCAGTTCTACATAGTTAGAGGTCTACGAAAACACAACCATTGACCGTTAGGGTCAACTATGATTGACCTTGTCAGGTTTGCTGACCGTCCGATCTGACCAGGCGCAAACAAAACCGACAAGTGCTAGCGATCTATATCGGCACGGTCCTCTAAGTCACAGCAATATGTCATGACTTTGCATTTCTTGCAAGAGATGTTCCATCAAGGTAGTGACAAATGCAGGTGTATTTTATTACCTCTGGTAAGAGTTGATGAAGATCTCGTGATATTTTAAACGGCAGATCTCCTAACGTTCCGTGAATAACCTGTGAGACTTTGACATTTTTCTTCGTGAGTATGAACATCTTTCGCACGTCGACGAATTTCGCTAGTTTCTTCCTACAGGAACAATGTGATAAGAATGTGATAGGAAGTAATGCATGAGTCCAAGAACAGCAAATTAATCAGCATAAACTCTTCTCTTTGATAATTTTTGAAACAAAGCCATTTTACTCTTAAACAGAAATTTTGCTCCTTAATAGAAAAAAAATGTCATTTGTATGAGTCTTTGATATTTTTATGTTGTATTCTCCATTTGCCTCTCAGAGTCGATATACACATCTACATTCCCGATGTTCCTGCCTCACAAAGTACGAGCAATTCTACCAAAAGATAGTAACTGATTGACCTTATTTTGAGCAGCTGCAGAGTTTTTGCTGAAAATGTAAACAAACTCATACTGGTTGGATAGCTTACCTTATCCTGTCTTTATTTGAATCGTTCTGTCTCCAAGGTGACGAAAGTATTTGTAGCAAGTCTTTCACCAATTGTGTGTCATTACTAGCTGTATTATTGTCTCTCTTTCCAAATGTTGTCTGGTTATTAACTTGCCTGGTGCTGTTGTCTGTGGACGATCTAGAAAGATTCGGTTCTCCCTGGTTCATAATTATTGGCAGATTTTGAGCTGGACCGTAAGAAGCTGTCGTCTTAGCAGTTTGTTTCCTGTGTGTAAAACAACACTAATACGCCAATCACATATGATACTAAACTATACAATTCAAGGTGCTCATACAATATTGAACGCTGCGTAGACGACTAGCAGGTGTGTTACAACAGAGCGTTCATACTTTTCTCATTATTGCAACAGCAGAGTCGACGAAAAACTCGACCCCGATGACATTGTCGCAGACAAATAACAGACTGAGTTTACATGTATTTAACTTTATGACCATGACGATCGTATCTGCGATCCATTTATTAAACCAAACTCTTCGTTACTTACTACCAATCATTCGGACTAGAATCTCCCCAAACCTGTTTTTCTTTCAGTTTTCTATGATTATAGCCTTCATGGCTGGCCTTTACCAAGGTGCGTTTCGTCCGCTGCATTTTCAGTGTTTATACTGTGTAAACCTGGCTAATTCGTTGCAAGTGTTTATGATGTTGATTCTGTGTTCAGTCAGACTAAGGAACTTCGATGTAAAACCCTATATCACGACAGATAGATCGAAATGGTTTCATTAACAAGATACATATTTCACAATTGTGCGTGATGTAAACGATATCAGTGAACCTACCGTGATGCTAGTTTGATCCTATGAGTAAGCCCGGGGTACTTGACGCTGACCACGTTCGATGAAAACATAATGTAAGCATAACCACACAGGAGAAGCAACAGACAAACCGATACCACGGTTTTCTTTCTTCCGCCAACCACACGCAAACATACCATCATAATCCTCTCTCCTCTTCTATTCTGTTTGATCCTTTTGAAAAATGACCAAATCAACAATTAGTAGTGCTACACGTTTTGTTGCTTGCAATTATTTCGTCGGTGACCCCGAGCCTCCGAGTCGTCAGTTCATTTGACAGTGTCAATGTAACACACTGCAGCTGGCGATTCTCATACCTTTAATATCATTGGTTTCCTGTGAACAGTCCTCTTACTAGCTTGTTCCATGATGCATTTCGTGCCAGGGAGAGTAACTCATCATGCATTATCGCACAGTAATTGATGTTACCCTAGACGATACATTCTTCGCTGATTGTGCCAACGAACCAAACTGTTTGTGGCATTACATGAAATTGATTACTTGATAATGTGATATAATATGTACGCAAGGAAACATCATGTTTTTTTACACATGTGTGTATGGAAGTTCTAAACGACCGCAGCAGTGCATTGTGGGATAGCCTTAAAATGTCTACTACCTAAAGTTGTGAACACTTGGACACTTAAAGGGACATTAGCTGTAACTTTTGACTAATCTTTCCGGCTCTGTTTCAATGTATCGACTACAGAATTTTACTATAATCCGATCATCATGACCAATGCCCGGTGTCTTTCTTGCCAACACAGCCTGTATATGTGAAATGACCATTGTTATTGTTGATAAATGTATTCTGGTCCGGACCTGAATACAAACTTTAAACAATAACAATGCAGATTATACTCATATAGGGTATATTTTTGAGCTAAATGTTAGGAATTTCTCCATGTGGTTCCGGGATTCAAACCAGAAACTGCAGATGATACACAGAACAAACAAAATAAAAAAATGACCAAAGTTACAGCTAATGGATCTTTAAGACTCCGATTTCACTGCATGTTTAAAATGATATATTCAAGCAGACAATTTCACTGAGTGACACCGAGACATATGTATGGCGTTTACATATTCAAATTGCTTTCGATTGATATACAAACACATCTTAAGTTTTTCAGGTAACAATGGCGAACGTTGCCGCCTTCAATGACACCTGGTAGGGACTTTCAAGCTTAAGGTTCACTGACAACACACTCACTGTACTACGCCAAACCCAAGAACAAATACAAATTTGATAGTTTCTGTGACAATGATCGGAACACTTTCTGACGTTATTTCGCAGTATAAGATTTTAGACGTTTGGATGGATTGACATTCAGCCGCATGATCACCTATACTCATTAACGTTCCTCTGAAGGCTGGGTTGGCCATTGCTGTAGGATGGGTGGCTTACGATTGAAATGTAGATGTATCTATTGTGTGTCGAGCGTATCCACACTTCTATGGCGTAACCTTAGACCGACACGACAGACGAAAGACGATCCTAGCCTTAACTCAATACTAAGACACACAAGGGCATGGAGAAATCACGGGCGGCGTCTGTAAGCTTGTATTCTATGTTATACCAACGAACTCTGAATGTATCGTGTATTCAATACTTTGAAGATTCCGAGTGCCTCTGTGCAAGCCAAACGGTTAGTTGCCAAGCCGAAAGAAAACAAGTGCTTCCGTGAACTTTCAACTGAATTTAACGCTGGCCAAGGTATGGTGTGCGATCACTGTAGTGCTAGATTCGACATTTTTGTTCTATTGGCCTAAATATAGCATGCACATGTAATAGAACCGTACCGTAACCGTATAGTTACTGTACACAATTACGCCACGTGATCATTGTCAAATATCTAATTGTCTCCACACTTCACTAGAAACGCCTGCGGTTATCAAACAATATGGATTATTTCATCTATCAAAAACCACTTGTAGGAACTTTCTACCTTCTACTTCTCCTAAACACCCGGTGGTCCATTGCAAACTTGGGGTTCCGAAGGTGCTATGTATTCTTTCACGTTCACCTGTACGGTTGTTGTATGCACTACAGTCTGCACACTGTCATTTGTTGACCTCAGTTGACCTTAGCCTAAGGACGTTCCATTATACTGTGTGCGATGCAGGTCAAACATAAACGTTTCATGAATCATTCCAGGCAACTACTTCCTGCTCCCTTTGTTCTATTTTTATTTTCATAAGATAACACGGAAAATTGGGCATTATCGGAGATCACAATTACTGATTACTTCACCCTTTATTATCAAATGGTTTATCCCACTAATCCTGTCATTTCATTTTACGGTATATTGTGCACGGCCATCCCAATCCAAATGACAACACACTGTCAATATAGTCGGTCATTTTCTATAGGTTTTCAATGACAAAAATCTCCACAGTCAAATCAATAGGCGACTTATACAAGTAGTCGCTGATGTACAGATAACATTTCCTCGATCCCACCGTTTGATCGGCAAGTGTTTGCAGTGAACTCGTGAAGTAGTACAAGGCAATCGAAACTAATTGTGTTCATGAAAGGACTAAATCATCAATCAATGAGTCAATGGAGTTCAGGGTTTTAATTTCTAAAGCTGTACATCGCAGCAAACCAGGTGAACACCATGAACCGTGGGGTTTCTCATGGACACGTTAACTGTCATGGATGGTCACTATTCTTTTCTGACAGTCACATGCAAATGTCAAAACTCAGGTGGAATCCCAGAATGTATGCTTTCATTAAGTTCCATGATAGGAATTGGGAAATGTGTTCGTTGTTGCCGAATATATTATGACTGAGACTACTCAAAAGCACATGTAAAGGAAGCATAGCACAAGCTGTTTTCATTAAATTCAGGCTTGGCACAAGCGACAAATTTGTCCGACTTTTTACTTTGCTGTACAAAGCACTTGAGCCATCCTCACATATTAAAGTAGTTCTGTACATTACATCCGGGGAACACTGAATAATGGAAAGACAACAGACAAAACTGACATCATTTGTCCAAATATTTCTCA
>LD343647.1:276176-317303 GCA_001465055.1 Ptychodera flava | reverse complement strand
GGTTTCCCTATAGAGACGGTAATGACAGTGTAGACATATATCAAGAATACTGCACAAATTTCATGAAACTTTTCACAGATGACAATCTCAGAACATTATGATGGTACTGTGAGTGTCATGCATATTTAATGAACTGTTGTTATTAGTGAGATAACTCTGAAATTCCAGCACCAAACTTGATGATACTGGCCACAAATATTGATCTGATATATATCTAATTATACTTTGAAGCATTGGGCAGTGTCAAGTTAATGAATAGGTCATTTGCATATTTTATAAAGTTTTGTAATTAGTCATATAACTCCAATATGACTTGACCAAATGTGATGAAATATGCTGCAGATACTGATCCGACTGATATTTAACTGTAGTGTAAAGCATTAAGTAGTGTGAAATTAATTAAGGGTTCATTTGCATATTTAATGAAATTTGTAATTAGGTATATAACTCTGAAATTACGGCACCCAAGTCTTTGAAATTGGGTACAGATATTGTTTTGATAAATATCTAATTGTACTGAGAAGCATTTGGTAGTGTCAAGTTAACAAATAGGTCATTTGCATATTTTATGAAGTTTTGTAATTAGTCATATAACTCCGAAATAACTGCATCAAATGTGATGAAAACTGCTGCATATACTGATCTGACAGATATCTAGCTGTGTTGTAAAGCGTTTAGTAGTGTAAAGTTAATTAAGGTTTCATTTGCATATTTAATAAACTTTGTAATTAGGTATATAACTCTGAAATTACGGCACCAAATTTTGTGAAACGTGCTACAGATATTGATTTAATAAACATTTAATTGTGCTATGAATCATTGAATAGTGTCAAGTTAATTAAGGGATTATTTGCATATTTAATGAACTTTGTAATTAGTGACATTACTCTAAAATTACAGCATTAAATTAAATGAAACATGCTACAAATGTTGATCTGATGGATATCTAATTTTCCCATGAAACATTGAGCAGTGTTAAGTTAATTTAGGGATTATTTGCATATTTAATGAACTTTGTAATTAGTGATATTACTCCAAAATTTCAGCGTTAAATTTGATGAAACTTGCTACAGATGTTGATCTGATAAATATCAAATTGTACTGAGAAGCATTTAGCAGTGTCAAGTTAATAATTAGCTCATTTGCATATTTCATGAAGTTTTGTAATTAGTCATATAACTCCGAAATAACTGCATCAAATGTGATGAAAACTGCTGCATATACTGATCTGACAGATATCTAGCTGTGTTGTAAAGCGTTCAGTAGTGTAAAGTTAATTAAGGGTTCATTTGCATATTTAATAAACTTTGTAATTAGGTATATAATTCTGAAATTACGGCACCAAATTTTGTGAAACGTGCTACAGATATTGATTTAATAAATATTTAATTGTGCTATGAATCATTGAATAGTGTCAAGTTAATTAAGGGATTATTTGCATATTTAATGAACTTTGTAATTAGTGACATTACTCTAAAATTACAGCATTAAATTAAATGAAACATGCTACAAATGTTGATCTGATGGATATCTAATTTTCCCATGAAGCATTGAGCAGTGTTAAGTTAATTTAGGGATTATTTGCATATTTAATGAACTTTGCAATTAGTGACATTACTCTAAAATTACAGCATTAAATTAAATGAAACGTGCTACAAATGTTGATCTGATGTATATCTAATTGTCTCATGAAGATTTGAGCAGTGTCAAGTTAATTAACAGCTCATTTGCTTTTAAATAAAGTTTTGTAATTAGTAATGAAAATCTGAGAATACTGGGCAATGTTGAAAAAAACCTGCTTCATATAGTGATAACATATTTCTCACATTCCTGGCCGCTGGGAGTGCGGGATCGACAGTGTGGGAAAAATCGATCCCACACTCTCAGAAACCGTCCCACACTCTGCATTAAATATCACACGAGCTCTGATTGGATGATAAATAGTCTGTTTTGTTCCACGCGCAAAATGTTATCCAATGACACGACGAGTAACACACGGGCCAGAACTACAAAGTAAGCAGGTCAAAGTACAGTGGCAGACGACAGAGTTGTCACGATTTTTGATAATATTGTATGTGTCCAATATGAATTTAACGCATTTTGTGGTCATGTGAGAAAAAGAATCTCACACACCAAGGACCTGGGATCAGATTTCTCACACTCGTTGGGGATATTTTGTCTCACACTCGCCACAAAATATCCCCAACTCGTGTGAGAAATCTGATCCCAGGTCGTTGGGGGTGTGAGATTCTATTAATCTTATTGTTCTGTGAAGCGTACTACACTCAGTGTGACAGTTTTCGGACGACCTCAGTTTTCGGACATTTAGTGACATGCTGTTAGTTACACTCACTTCGCTCCGTA
The DNA here is from genome assembly GCA_001465055.1 of Ptychodera flava. NCBI lineage: Eukaryota > Metazoa > Hemichordata > Enteropneusta > Ptychoderidae > Ptychodera > Ptychodera flava. The sequence continues at coordinate 314,939 of LD343647.1, read as the reverse complement.
TCGATAGCGTTTTACAGGTCATGTGATGTCATATTAAGTCAGGTGACACTGTTGTCCCGTTTTCGATAGTTTTTTTGGTAGAAGCTATTGAGTTCGCTACGAGCGGCGGTCACAAATTGTCGTCTGACATCGCGTCAGTGATACTGTCAACATATTGCCGTCAGGTCACAGTAACTGAAATTTTGAATAAAGTCCTTATTTAGCATTGAATTTCGAATGTGGGGGAGAATAATGATTTTGAAAATATTCTTTCCATTGTTCGCTACGATTGCATGTAGTTTTAACGAAAACTGCACAGTTGTTTCTAGAAAAAAAGTACATTTAATGAACGTATGAAGTGTACAAGTTTTCGGACAGACAATATTTAGCATAATTGTGTAAACGTAGTAAGTGACTTACCGCGTAAAAACTTGACAGGTAAATAATGTCGTACGATAAAATATACTCGCTATTTGTATTAAATAATGCCTGTGCGATTCTAATACAAACAAAATATGCAATGGAAACAATTATAAGTAATACTCACTGAACAAACTTAGCAAAGTTAGCCACACCGTACGATACAAGGTGCCGAAAGCAACACACACAGAGGCAGCCCGTGTCCGATATCTAGCGCTATACACGTCGAAATATAGATGAGTCGTCCATGGATTAAACATAACTAATTATCATGAAATATTCTTATATACAGTTTTCTAAACACATCGAAATTAAAAATTGCTGGTTTGAAGTTTCAAATTATCAATACTTAGCTCCTAATCACATTCCAGACACGACGTCCGATTTCTGGGATTGCAGTCCGATTACTACGCCATTGACATGGGGTCAAAACTTTGGCAACTTTGACCCCAAAATATCACTCCCGTCGTATCAACTGAGTTTGAGAATAACCACAATAAAGTTTCGAAAGGTATGGTAATAAGATTTCGTATTGCTGGTCATTTACGAAACGACTTTAGGCGAAATTTACTACCCTGTCCGAATTCTGTCACACTGAGTGTACTATTAATGAACCTGTTGTAAAACACGTGAGCATATTCAGTTCATATCTGTTTTTTTCTTGCCTTGAAGGCTAACCTACATTGCTTAATTACAGCTTCTGTTGAGTTTATAAAAAGACTTGTCTGCCTTTTTTGGATTTTGCTGTTTGGTCTATGCTATCGTTTGTAGGCCTGATTAAGGCACTGATATCGTTTTCGTAATTTTCTTTATCGATTGGCAAATTTTTCTAGAGGAATATGACAAATTTATTTGCGCTTCGTCTTTCTTGTTCATAAAGGGTTTGAGACCAGGAAATTTTAGTCTGATTTCAGACCCTTTTGTGATTTATTCAGCTCGATGCAGCGTTTTAGGCTCACTTATTATTGCAAGTAGATATTATGCACTGTAATATACAGACTTACCAGCTTGATTTTCGCCCCTCTGGTGATTGAGAACAGTTAAGGTTGTAGTTGAATCTTCAAAGGTTCGTTTATCGGCGCTAACTGGGTGTTTGTTACCTTCAAGCAGAACATCATTTTCGTCATCTTTGTCTTCAGACCCAATTTGTGGGGGTTGGTATGGTGGTAAAAATCGTCGGCACTAGTTTTGCCGTTTACTAACACGCCATCATCCTGGATCTCGTTTGTTTAGAAACTCATCATCACTATTGTCGGATAAATCTCCCTCCCACAAGACAAGGCCAGTTGCGTTTATAAACACCAGTTTAAACAACGCTGTCAAGACTAGTTAATTTATGCTTATTGCATTAGGCTGCCGATAAAGTGACAAGTTCATTTGGTTTCTTTTTTATTCAATGACAAATATAAATTAAGTGAGATATGTGCACTGCCCTCATCGTCGAAATGTAGTTTTTTTTGCTCTTTTCTATCCAATCGGTAGACTATGACCCGACAATAAGTGTTTGGCTGGTGGATTCAATTGTCTGGCATCGGCTGGTAAGCTGACCTTTATAACATGAGTGTCAGGTAATAGGTGTAGCTTGAACAAATACACAGCATATTTTTGCAAGGACATTTATCGCGTTCCAGTGTTTCTATGCACAGCCACCACGATAATCTTAAGGGTTGTACGAATGGAACCAAGAGGGGTTAAGAAATGCCATTTATTATTCCGCAGATATGCATACACATTAATCAGCATAGCCGTATTTTTACTTTGTGAAAGTATTAAAGTCCTTGATTTTAGTATTGCTGCGCTCTGTAAGCAATTTATAAATGTATATACAAAATTAATGTTTCCTAATTTGAAAATGCTTTGGGCATTGATTTAAATTTGTGTAGGTCAAATATTTAGCTACAACTAGTGTTACAACATATCATGTCATGGCCCTCTCCCATACATAAATTAACTAACAAAGAAATTCATTCAAGTACCAAAGATTCAGGAAACGCCAATTTTCTTGCAAGATGACATCGCTTGGGCATGGCATCCTTTTCATGTACGTTTCATCTTTAAACATGTACCTATAGTTTATTTTAGGTGACCATACCTATCTGAGAACACTTTACCTCTGAATTGGCTGTCTAATAGATGAATAGGTATGATTTCCATATTGAAGAATACGAAAGAAGAGTAACACAAAATGTTGCAGCTATACAATGATTATTTGAAGGCGTATATATTGTTATTAAGGAATATTAAGCAATAGTTTATTAGCGTGACCGTTTTCATGAAGAAATATAGTGCTATGTTTACATCATCTCATAGAAAGATATGCAGTTTGTATTTCCTACTGTTACGAAAAGTTCATTTAAAAAGTTAGCAAATGTCAGTATTATTTTACAGGTAGCAACAACAGGTAACATGCATTTTATAATGATTTATATAATAGTAACTTAAGGATATGCAAAAATTAAAAAAAATACATTCAAAGGGAAAATTTCACGTCAGATCACTGCAATTTAATATCGTTGCTGTTCTCAAAAAGACCAAGTGCTAACGCTTTGTTAGAAAAAAGAAGACTGCTAATTGCTAAATTCTTAGTAAATTTTCATATTGCTCAAACATATAACAAATATCCTACGAAACATCATTAATCCTAAAAATCAGTGAAATAAAGGTGATTCACATCTCGAGACGCCTTTGGTGAAATTAGCAAAGTTGTCTCGATTTTATTCGGAAAATTTAATTGGCCCATCAATGAGGCATTTTAACCATTACAGTTGCTTGTTCATAAGAACCTTCGGTGGCCCCCGCTATTATCAAATGGTCACCAACCCTTAAAAACTATCTGTTGACATGTATGACCCTTACCCAGTTCTCCCTACTTTATGGTTAATATTAACTTTATGCTTTACTGTAGTTTATTGTGGGTTTTTACGTCAGTCGTAAATAATTTGTAGTCTCTCTGTATAGGTCTTACATGTACTCTAATCTAGCTAACACAATGTTTTTCTACACAAACACAGTATTCAAAAGTGGCCGACTTAAGGTTTGTTAGTAGAAGAGAACGTACATGCATAGCAGTATCTTCGTGTAAAAGGTGATTGGGTTATTAGGCAGTAACCAAAGCTGGCTTTCAGAACTTTGTCTTCATACTAATGTTATGCTGCTGTCAGCTGTATTACTATCTTTAATTATTTCCGATCTGTCCTTTGAAATCAAACAATTTGTTGAATTTATTTTATACCGTGTTAACTACTTGCAAATTTACCATTGCTTAAACGCATTTTGTCCATAGGTATAACATATTTATTTTACTATAAAAGTGGCGTTTGTTTATTTTGAACCTTTCACCATATAGGTAAGTGAAAATACAATTTTGCGTTCAACTGTTGTAGCCTTAGGTACATGATAATATCCTAATCAATCGACCACATGATAAACTTTTAGACAACGGACTAGTGAGTGAGATGCCTGAATATGGTAACCAGAGCTGATAGCGGAAGAAAGTCGAGTGTTTCCTCAAATAAGACATCAATTTATCATATCGTAGACAAAATACATTGAATGCTTAATTTGTTTGTCATCGAATTACCATGAGTTTTTCCGTCTAAATTTATCAAAGAGGAGTCGTTATTTTTCATTTCAGATATTGATATCTTACGGGGTATTTATTGTTATGATACCGTTATTTAATGTTAATCAAAGGTTCAATCACCGAATCTTTTTTTTTTCTATTTAAATCCCTTGATTCAACCCTGACTTTAACAGAAATAATAAAATTTCTTCAAAGGAATGTTCAGCAAAGTTTAAAAAACTTAAGTTTGGAGAATCGCACTGAATTAACAACAAAACGATGTCTCTTGAGGTATCAAAGAATTGACCAGACCAAGTATATGGCAAGTATATTGTAAATGGTAATGTCATACGACAAGATGCCTTAACATCACATTATAAAAAGAGCCAGCTTCTACAATTTTATCTGTGATGAGTCATTCTGTATGGGCTAAATTTGAACGACGTTGGCTGCCATAAGAAGATTTATAAATAAACGATCAAACAAACGATAAAAGAAACAAACTAATTAAATAAATAAATAAAAATACAGACAAACCGATAAATAAATTAAATAATAATAAGTAAATTAATAAATAAATAAACAAATAATAAATAAATAAACAAATAAAAATAAAATAATGAATATATATGATTGACTTACTCGCATGTGAAAATTGCCCCTTGCGCTTTTTTTTCAACATACAATCAGCTATTTTGCAAATGTGTAGTTCCAGTCTGGCATTACAACCCTCCAGCTATTTCGAACATAATATTTATCACATCTCTCCTTCTTTCATCGTTTATTTTGACCTACACTTTGGCAGAGATGGATATATTGCTGTTAGTTCGGTAAGCCAATCGACATATTGCTTTACACCAAAGTCACAAAATGATTTTCAATGACACTCGTCACCTTATAGTTGTCGACAGAAAAAAAAACCTCGTGTTACGATGAATTGAAGTTTTGATACTACTTCCGTGTTGTCGTCCATTTTTGACACTGCTGTCTATCTGTAAAGGGCTTAACGAAAAAAAAAATACAGCTTAGGCTTAAGAAAAAATACTGCCGTAAATTAATCAAAGGCGGGACGTACGAATTGTATCATCTTTACGCACACCTTTGAGTCGTCGAAAGTCTTCTACAAAGTAAACTATCACATTGTAACGCCATTATCTGACAGACGTAACCGTTGGTAGCAAACGAACATACATACTACGTCGCCTACAATATCTAAGCACTCTCCAGATGACTGTTTTTTTTAATTTTTATCTGCAACATCTAACGTGTGCGGAAGACGTTAATTGGCTGTCGGCAATGTGTAACAATTTGATAATCAAAGCCTGGTAATTTGTAGCTAAAAATACCATTAACAAGTTTCTAGTAAATTTTAATATATGTTTCCCGAATTTTTTTGAAAAAAGGGCAATATTGTCAATCAGACAAATGTATTCAAGGTGATCAAATGTAGTTTTTAGATTTAGACAAGACTTCGATACGTGAAAATCAAAGTGTAATGAATTCGATGTCAAATGAGTATCGGGATAGAAATTATAGGACAAACACGTATATATTTGGAATACTGAATGGGAGAACGGACAATTATTATTAAAGAAATATGAATTTAGTGAGATTTTTGCACAGCCCTCAGCGTCAAAGCGTACTTCCATTATTATTTTCTATCTCGTCGGCAGACCTTGACCCCGTTATAAATTTGTAGAGATGGATTCAAATACCTGGCCTCGCCTGGTACGCTGACCTTTAAATGAGTGTCAGGCAATCGCTGTAGCATGAATAAATACATGGTATAATTTTTAAATGACATTTCCGCGTCCCATTGTTTCATTGCACAACCAACACGCCTTTATTTAGGGCTGTACAAACGCATCCGGTGGGTTCAGCATGTTCTTCAATGGAACGTTTCGTTTGTCGTAGGCCGGACATACAGCGATCTTAATTTTGTAATTTTGTAATTTATTTTGACGGATCTACGAGGAGATTTAAACAGTCATGGCGAGTGGCACTTAACTTTGCGAAAGTATTGACAGCCTAGCATAAAATTTCAATAAGTCATGTAAATATATCAATGTATAAACAAATTTACGGTTTTTTAACATAATTAAGCCCTCAAGATGTAAGAATAGTTAACATAAAAAGCACAAAAGAACCGAACGATTGCCGTTCTTTGGGCATTTTCTTGTTTACTAATTTTTACATGGGAGAGGGGCTTGGCAAGGGTATCACAAGCAAGATATGGCTGAATGTTTGGTGTGCATAAATGATCACATTAGCTTTTGACATTGTTTTCATCATGAGGGCAGATTTAAAAAATCCATCCATAAAATCTATAACGGGGTCGTGGTCCAACGACCGGCAATTACTTCTACTTTATTAGAAAATGTTGGGAGCTACAGGTGTTGGGGTTACAATCTAACGTAAAAACCAAACTGTCATTTTTCTGGTGTCATTAATCTGATAGCTAGTAGGCGTGGAGTGTTGTCTCTCCAGGGTGCGATAGTATACTGGTTTCACTTATTGAAAATTGAGATCTACGCCTCAAACTCAGAAACTCAGTAGATCTGCAGTACATTTAATTTTAACTGTGCAATAAAGTTATTGGTTCACCTGCTTTTGTGAGTACCAACGAGGTTATAGTTCAATGAGTAGAGGAAATGTCGAACATGTAGACAAAAGATGGGTGTGTGTGCATTAGAGAGAGAGAGAGGGAGAGAGAGAGAGAGTGAGAGAGAGAGAGAAGAGGGAGAGAGAGTTGTCATACTAGGCTGTAAACATGTAAATTAGTCCGGAATTAAGTTTGTTAGCATGGCTCAAAGCACGCGTATTGTTTAACCATACTTGTACTGTTGTACGCCTTAGAGATAAAATAAATTGATTTGTGAATTTCAATAAAAAGTATGACTGCATAATATCAATTTCTTCACTGCATTTATTTACTTACAGTTATAAAATATAGGCAGTTATAATGTTACATAAAACAGTAACAAGTTAACAAGGTTGCTACCGACAGCATTTATTGAAAAAGAAAATACATGAGACGTTTTTGTTGAAATTCATTCCCTCTAATCATTTTCTGAGTCATTGTCTATTTCTTGCATAGCTTTTAACACTATAGAAGATGCCTCAATATAGATATCCTACAGATATTAAATCGTTCGCAAGGCAACTCATCGTTAAGAATTCAAAAAATAACATATCATCCTAAATAGCTTTAAAAGTATATACGGTTTTGTCACCGTGACATTTTGTATGATGAAAAAAAAATATAGTAGAACAGTTTATTCATTTTCGGAAATGTGTATTGTCTTCAAACAGTATATTTGTCTACATTCAGAGCTCCACTGGAATTACAATTTTGAATATTACTATGGCATAGAAAGTAGAACAAATCTAAAGCAAATCCGCGTTTCAGATAAGGGGTTTACCTTACGATAAGAAAGTTTAGGAGTTTACAAAACTAAAGATGTATACACATACTTAAAAGAGCAAAGTAAAAAGGCAAATATTGTTGTTTTGTTTTTTACCTTATTTTCAACGAAACGATAATTACCAGTGCTCGTGCAATGTCACAATATTTAAGTTGCAGAATGGGAAAATAATTTTCTTAACATATAAAAGAAAACATCATCGATGGGATGCAAGGTTAGTTTGTATCGTATTCCTCCGATTCTAAACCCCGTCCGATTATAACGCCCCCACCTCCCGATTATTTTATCGATTCGTAATTGGCCGTCAGTTCGTTTATAACGCCCCCAGGGGGTACACCCAAATTCTGACTGAATGAGACAAGGATATCCGCGACACATACGCTGCTTATCAAAGTCACAAACAAGTGCCAAAGTTAAGTATCAAAGTCAAAACAAGCACACTATTGTTCGGTGTTGGAACGTGTCAATCGGGAACGGTTCTATCATTCCGGGCGATAAAATTCCACCTGGTATATTCAAGCAGTATTACTCAGGAAAGAGGGTTGGATTTTATTAAATTTCTCTATAGACTGAGTATCAGCAGAGTATATAAATTAATTCCTGACAACATAGCGGCAAGCAATACATAATGTTACAGTACATGACATGAATTCTTATTGAAAATATTGAAAATGACAGAAAGTGTGATTACAAATTATATTATGGTTAGGATGACTCCGTTTTTTCAAAGAAGTCCTAAAGTACATTTATTTATTATTTTATTTTAATTTTTTAAATAAAAATAGCATTGCAGTATTTCCAAAAGTATTGCCAAACGTCTTCGACTATTTCTTCTGACGGCCATTATCTACTTTAATGTTGTTTTTTCTAAAACCGCGATATGTTTGTATAATATATATTAGCCCCGATAAACTGATAAAAATATCGATATAGGAAGACGAAGATCTTTGAAGAATGATGTAATCATATTACGTAAACTGAAATGGATGGCTTTGACAGAAAAATACATTGAAGTTTTGATCTTGCGTCAATAATCTTCAAAGTCGTCCGTCTTTTTGTCGCCATGCCTAATGGTATATACGTCGATGTGAATCTAATTCGATAACAAAAAGATACACGTTAAAATTCAAGTTATAAAAATATGAGAAAAAATTTAGACTTGACTCACATCACTTAAGTTCCTTAATGGTAAATTATTTCAAATGATTATTTCGAAGTGCAAAATGTAGCCTTCACGTTTGAGAAACAAACATATTTCAGCTTTTCAATGAATAAATTCTCCAATTGATTTTCTCAGAATACCTTGTCATCGTTGGCAAATTTCTTTGTAATTATAACCAGCTCTGAAAAAGTTGGTCTCTTGCTTGGCTCTTTGTACCAACACGACGACATCACAGCATACCTTGTTCAGAAACAAATCAAACAAAAGTCATTGAGAAAGCGAGAAAATATAATAAATGTGAAACGTCATGGTGTTTTTTACGTACATTAGTTCGTGATATCCATCAACGCTAAGTATCACTGAAACGTTAAGTAAGCCACATAAAGCTTCCGTGACACACATTGAAAAGGAAAACTAATACTATTTGATAAAAGTTGTACTCACAACTCATCATCACAGTTTAACGGTTTTGGCATTCTATAGCCTTTCTGTAGGGATGAAGTAAGTTTTTCTCGTGATATTCCAGGATATGGTTTGTACCCTGTGAGAAGAGTATACGTAGTTTAAATCTAACACAACTATGAATGACTCTTGACACCAATGTAACACAATTTGCTCAATTTGATAGAAGAGTATTGATCTGCAGGCTTTGCATTTATTTACTATCATCTGATATTGGGAGGAAGTATCGAAAAGCCAATGATTGGTGGCTAAAAGTTTGCGGTAACATTCTGCGGTGAGTAAGCAGAAAAAAGTACTGTTGATTTCACCGTGTTCATTCAGTGAAGGATCCAAGATCGTCGAAAGGGTGATTGTGACTTATTTACCAGTTCTTTTCCACAAATCGGGATGATTCGAAGACGCTGATGAAGCCTGACGCCAGCTTAAGAAATGTATTCAAGTCATTCTGACGTACCCATTGTTGTAATCTCCCAGAGCAGAATACCAAATGACCAAACATCACTCATCGTCGTATAAATACCGTCCAATAACGATTCCATCGACATCCATTCAATCTGCAGTCGACCCTGAAACAAATAATCGTATAGTTTTCTTTACAATCGATTGAAGGGCACGCGACAAAAGCCAACTAAGTCTTGACTATGATAATGGGCTTGATATTGGTGGCATTGATGATGGCAGAAATGACGACGGGGAGACAACGATGATGATGATGATGGTGATGATGATGATGATGATGATGATGATGATACTGATAATGACGACAGTGAAGTTGTTTTCATAGATTGCATATTGTCACGCATCCCGTCTCATTTAGTACATTTGAAAATGCATTTTACAGAAAACCGCAGTTCTTATGTAAGTGTTATATGGCGACATTGACGTCAATAACAATGATGCATCATATTCTTTTCCCTCGTTATGATGATTATGGACGTTATTTTCTCAAGTATAATTACAATCGAGGCAAATAAAATTTCAAACTCAAGTGGAGAATTTAAAAATTGGAGATTAAACAATTCATTGTATTTTTGCCATTGCACCACAAGACTGATAAAAATCAAGTAACATTGATAACAATCAAGTAACTTGGAGTAAGACACAACATACAAATAGAACATACAAACTAGAACATACAAATATCAACTCCTACTCACTTTGGTATTTCGTTCACATAGATTTTCCTCGATCGCGTCATGGGCTAGTCCAACATCAGAGATTTTACAAACATTGTGTTCGTTTATAAGGATATTACGGGCCGCAAGATCACGATGTACGCACTGATGAATATAATCAAAGTACATAACTATTGAATTCAGTAAGTATGTGAAGCGCTCTTGTTTATCTGGCATTGTAAATGCATGTTCTAACAAATATTGGATTAATCTGTCTTCATTGTTTTCTATAAAATGGGTACATGATCCCATTGTTCGTATTCATTCGTCGTAACTTCCTATGTATAAGTAAAATATTTTACCTCCTTTGCAGACAAAAATTCCATTCCTTCGGCAACGTGATTAGCGTATCTGATGAGGTCGGTATTCCCTAGCGCTTTACTGTCGCCATGTACGTTGGTGACGGTGGTACCGTAGGTATTTCTGTTACTTCTCAAAAATGTCTGAAGGTCACCTCGTGCCATGTATTCAAGTATTATGTAGTAAGGTTCTAGAAGATAGAGTAGAGGTCAATAGCAGAGATTGATGAAAAACTGATCGGGGATATTATAAGAGTTTGCACACTGTATTATAGGTCAAAAGCGTAAAGAAAATAACATGTAACGTCAGTTAAAGTTACAGAAACGCCATTTTCTAGGGACCTGTGGCACGACGGACATATTTGAAATGATATTTAAGTTTTGATAACAAAGTTTAATGGATAAATGATGCACCTGAAGTATACCATATCAGATATATTGTGTAAGAAAAAGTAATTGATATAGGGCTGCTGGTGCAGTCACAATTTTGTACATTATATCAAGTTGTATCTGCTGGCCAAAGTCTTCAAAAAGGGAGATAATATAGGAGCTATTTTTTAAATTGACTCCTTTTCTGATTGTCTAGTAAAATTGATATACATTGACTACGCCACTTATTGTCTTTTAATACCTGTTTCGGTGCAATATCCGAGCAAAGACACAATATTTGGATGGGATCCGATGGCCTTCAACAGTTTTAACTCATTTAAAAAGTCTCGTTTGTCCACATCCAGTGCACCTTCTATGAAATAAATTAAATAGTAAACTTTGTACATTAATTACGTTTTCAATATAATTCACACAAGAACGCACAACGAATAAATTATGAGAGAAAAACTGAACGTGAAAAAAACTATTGAATATAAAGAGAATAAGTAAAAACACGATGATAATGTTTACCTAGATAGTAACAAATTGTAATTACTGGAAAATAATATCGCCTCTTTGATTTTTTTAGTATTTTAGTAATTCTTTAAGCTTTGACTGGTAGATGATGTTTTTTTGAAATGTCACTGTTAATTTCGGCGTCTCGCGTTGAATGATTTCGGTTAAATTCAACAAACTATTTAGATATGAATATGCATTAAAGGGCCGGTAATGCTAACTTTAGTAATGTTTCCATCATTTGTATTTTGAATATGAATCATGATTCCTTGTTCTACTCCCTAAAGCATGTTAGTATACACAATATTCAGCCTGTCATGTCGGTCAATACGTGACATGTAAAATTCATTGTTTTCTGGCAAAGCGACTTCTGGCCTGGCTAGAATTCAAATGTAAACAATAATTATGCATATTACATATAAACGCTACGTTGACAAGCTAAACAGTGGGTGTTCCAAATTTCTCTGGGAAGTAGAATGAGAAGGTGGAATTGATATATAAAATAAACACAATGAAAAAATCATAGAAAGTTAGCATTACTGACCCTTTAATTTTATCGAATCAAAGTTTGATCGTCGGAAATAAACTGATATAAAAAACATAACAATACATTTCAGTACCTTTCAGCATTTTCACAGCTACTGGTGTTGTTCCTAGCTTACCGGCTATATTCCAAGCCTCAGCCTTTACAAATCTTCCGAAAGTGCCATCACCTAGCATCTCTACTAGATTGATTAATTCACGCGAGACTTCAGCTGGTTCAATTTTCGTTAGCTTTGCATATATAGATTCACTCATCGTTTGAAGTGACATCGATTGGTAGCTCTGATCTTCATTCTGAGTTAATAAATACCGGTTTGTCACGACAGTTATTGTAATTTTGGATTAAATCAATCAACTAATATTGCCAATGAAAATAAAGCTGACTTGCTTACGCTCACTTATTTATCGGCAAATTATTGTAATTGGTAAGCAATGTTTTTCCCGTTTTGTCTATATGATGTGATGAAGGTTTATCACCGTCACTGTAACTAAATACTGGTGCGTGACCACTGAAATTACATTTTAAAATCACGTAATTAACACTCGATATCCAAATCACAAAAATAATGATGTGAATTGCATCATCACTCCAGATGACAAAGGTCATCGGATGAACTTGATTGTTGAACGTAGTATAGGAATTGACTCCTTTCACAGTTTACCTATTTCAGACCTTTGGAAATCATATATAGGACTAATATTAACATTTCAGGTCTTACTTAACCTGCCAATTCTGAAGCACTCCCCGAGTCCATGTTACGCCTATGTTTTAAATTTCATTTCAGGATCCCCTCCCATTCCCTCCCCAACCCAGGGGAGGTAGCGAGGATGAGGAAGCCTCTGGTCAGGGTTAATCGATCGTTACCCCTCGGTGTTCACTTCACTTTATCATATGGCGATAAGGGGCATACCGACAGTGTTTCAATAGGGAAAGGAAGAAACACCTTTCAGTATGTGTGCCTGTGGCAGTTTGCCACTTTTTTGCCAATAGCTCATCGCCCGGGATTTCTGCCCCAACCCAAACTCCTCGAAAAGATCTTGCACAATGTTTGGTCGTTTCAACAAATTAACATCCAAGAATATCACTCTAGGAATCCAAATATAGCGATTTATATTCTCAAATAGATATTATTAACACAATGTTCCGTATTTGTATACTTTTATTGAACATAAATTGAGCACAGTGTGTACCCGCCGGATGATGATCGCCAGTCTGTATACCATTTCTTGCCTACCTGTATATGCAGGCGGATGGCGTGTCCTTCTGTTGGTTTCCAAGTTGACACAGTTTCATGTGCTTCAGATAATAGATTGGCCATGCCCCTAGCATTGTAAGCTTAATTCCAGGCGCCGTTGTTTACAATGCGCCTTAGGTCATTGTTCTAATTCATTATTTTTAGTAGCCAGTATCAGATAAAGGAGTATTTTGGTGTGAAAGTGGCAGGCATCTGAATAAGGATTTGACCTATTTGAAGATCGTGCAGCTTGAACAACTAGTCACATAACAAGACGTAAGGCACACCTGCCGGGGGTTCTTGTAGCATCGGCTCCTCAGCGGTGCCTAAAAGGTCCCGCAGGCAGGGAACTGGGGACATCGTTCTTGTTGGCCATTTATGTAACCATACTGCACCTAGAAAAATTATATGCTCTAAATTGGCGAGGACTGGAGAAGTACGATGCCGTATGAACATCGTACGTGTTCAGCGCCTTAAACGTTGTTTGAAATTGAGAGGAAAAGTGTATTATCGTTCGTCGTAATTATGAATGAAACTAAAAGCATAAACAATCACAGTAAAGAAAGCGCAACAAGAAACCTTTAACATTTGCCATGTAACGTTCATTCGATTTCGATTTTATTTGTGTCTTATGAGAAAACTTCATTGTTGTTGCGGCTCCTATCGATCTGTCGACGAAGTGGCACAAGCTTCTTAAAACCGGGTTTGCCGTACGGAGCTACAGTAAACATTCTTGCTGTAGTTAAGCCTACCCCAGATGTTCAACAGCAATAAAACACTTTGCCGATGCTAGGAATTTAACCCATCACCGGATAGGATGATGTGTTGATTTTGGTACATCATAATATAAATATATATGTTGGATTCTTGATCGGTGATAAATTTGTGGATTTTGAGCGATTACTCGACGGCTGTTTACGGCTCGTGACGAGATAGCACAGTACAGTGGTAGTAGCAAACGTACGGAGTATACGACAATGAACGCTCTCGTTTTCCGCAGTTGAAAAAAAAAACAGACAAACTTTCACAATCATCGCTACCAAAAACATTGACGTTTTCGCTATCTATTACCTTTACCGCAATTTTCAGTAAACTCCTTTTTGCCCACTAAATTTTCATCTGCACGACAATGCTTACAAACAGGTTTTGTAGAAAAAAGTGCCGACCGTATACCCCTACTTCAGACGTCAGAAATAGGGGTATAGGGAAATCCTGTAAACCGTATACAAATCGTGTGACGTCACACTATAGAGATAAATAAGTCTATGTATGTTATATATATATATATATATATATATATATATATATATATATATATATATATATATATATATATATATATATATATATATATATATATATATATATATATATATTCTAGCATCTGCCTACAGCGCTACATACTTTACAGCTTTTGGTAAAATGTGACAGATGAAGACAACATCATCTGCTCACGCAATTCAACAGACCAATGGGAAGTCAGAGGGCTGCAACCAGGCAACTATGACATCAATACCTCTACCGAAGGCATTGGGCTGCCTGACAAGAATGCCTTCCAAAAATTAAGGAAAACAGGAAAAGCAACATAAAGTGCTTCAGCACCTTGAAAGGCCTTATTTGGAAATACCTCAGCCATAAAAACATTGACATCTGCTCGAGCACCAAGAAAGAGTTCACGGCCGGCCAAGGAGGGTTAGCCCAAGTTCCATGTGGGGGTGCCTTTAGAAGTCCAGGGGCATATTCACCAAATGGAACCGGCTGAACTTGTCAAAGGAGGTCTTCACAGCCTCCATGGTCGTTCTTGTCTTGAACACCCATATGTCCAAAATAGCCGACCAGCATGGTGAAAAGGTTCTTTGCACATTTTACGAGGATGTGAGATGACAGGTCGCAACGACGACATCTGAAGGGTCGAAAAGTTGCTCAAGACAAAGGAAGTGAAGGGCAAAAAGTTCTTCCTGATCAAATGGAGGGGCTTTCCAGAAAGCTTCAAATCAATGGAGCCCAAAAAGAACATTTCTTGGCTCTATTTAAGCAGAAAATGCCATGCTCAAAAGCGCTGGTCCCCAGCCTCACGTGATCTCATAAGGGTGTCTTGGCCTGCAGCTGAATACTAGCATGGCATGTTTCTTCAGCTTGCAAAGGGGGATGCTTCACTTTTCATTTGTCCAGCTCTATGCTGAATTCTTGATAATGCTTCCATTGTCTCTTTTGCTCGGTTTGTAGAAAAAGCACAAGACTGCTGATCGTTTCTCTAAACCCCTTGCTTATGCTGGTGTATTACTGTTTAAGGACACGAACACTGACGTGCCTAACGCTTAACCCCACGAAGAGCTCGTCACTCCACTTCTACAAGTCTTTTGATGTTGTGCAGTCATGAAAACCGATTTGCATCTGCATTCCCGCGTATGTTTTGTGGCCCTTCCTTACCATTTTTACGCCTGTGCAGGGGATCAGGATATGTTTTTTCATTGTTTGTTCAGAAAAGTTGGGCACAAGAATATGATATACACAGTAACTTTCGACAATAAGATCCCGTCAATAGGATCACCAGGTATTCAGTCTTGCCACAACAGGTGGTCCTTGTTATCACCATGTTGTAGAGTAGCTATACACGCAAACTGCATGCCGCCATCTATTTTGTCAGCTGCTGCAAGCAGCATGTGCCTATTCTTAGAAGAGGATATTGCTGAGGTTTTTGGTTTTTTGACTAGAGAAGCCTGCACATCTGCCAGCTCGTAGACTTGTGCAGGCAACTCGATATCGCAATCTGCTGTGGCTGTGTCTTTTAGGCGTATTTCCAGTGGCTCCACATCCTTCATGTTAATCACTCTCATTTTATTGTCATGGAAAACAACACGCTGAAGCTTCTCAATCCATGAAGAGGCAGAACATGTTCTTCAAGAAATTTACTATAAAAGCAATGATTTCGTTGTCTTCGATTCTCGGCGAAGTACTGGTGGGCCTCTTTCCTGAAATATTGGAAGGGGTCATTCTCTTGGCATAGGCTTTGTTTAAGATCCCTCTTATTGTTACACTTCCGCATTCAATGCATGGATTCAGTAACAGCTGGCTGTGCAGCCGAGTTTGTGCCTGTGCCTTTTTGAACAGAATGAGCAGCTATTTCTGATTTATAACGGTGTCGCTTTTCTTCAGAAGGAATTGCGCAGAAATGGTGTAATGCTACAAGAAGCTCTCTCTGCTGTAATTATAGCCCGAGCCTCGTCTTTGATCATGACATACTATATCTGGATATTCATATGAGTACCTGTATTCAGTGGTATCCTCCAAGACCATAAGTTGAGCGGCAGTATCCTGTGTGGTTTCCCACTCCATGTGGCTCCCTAGTCTGCTTTGGTAAGCAGTGCTAAGGCCACTCATGAGCGGAGCTAGAGCTTGATGGCATACTTCTTCTGATAAACTCCTGCAATGTGGTTGTAGTCGTTGTCTCAGGGGTTTGGATTGCAACTGCTGCTTCTCAGCTTTCTCAGGTTTTGGGTCTGGATGCCGTAAAGGGTCATATCCTTTCAGACCTTTTCATGTTTGTAAAGATTTCTGTGTTTGTCGATCGTGTGGTTTTGCCCTTCAAGCACACACATTAGCCAGTTCCAGCGGTAATTTTGTATTATTTTATTTTATTAAACCTTGTTTAACGAGGGTAGCCTTGTAAGCTTCAGTAAAGATGCTTATCTTCCCCAGGGCCCTAAGATGAACATACAAACTAATATAAAGCAGAACAACATGAAACATGACTAACAAACCTAGAACAATACAATGCACAGAAAAAAGTGGCCAGGAGTCACCACCTGCACACAGGAGAAAAAAACATGCACAATCACACTAGATAACAAAGACAAATGTAACAAGAAAACTAAAACTCACAAACACAAAAAATTACACCCAATAAGCTTTCAGGTAAGCAGGGATTCATGAAGCAGTATTGCCTAGTCAGTGCAGCGGAAGACAAGCCCATCTCTATAAACCTCATCAAGATGTCGATAAATCTCTTCATCAGTAAGATATCTTAGAGGCATTGGCTGTTGAAGGGCTATCCTAATGCGTTGGTAAGCACTCTACCGCCGACTCTCTTAAAGGGTGTTTAGGGACCGCTCTGCGGTTCTTTGTGAGGATTTCAACTAGTCACTGCCTCTCTAAAGGGCCATTCAGTTCTTGTCAGCGGGTCGTATTCTTTTTAAATACCATCTGTGCTCTTTTGACAGCCCCCTGCTCTTGATGCAATAATATCATTTTCTCGCATTTGTAACCACACCCCTTACAAGGTGATAACTGTTTTGTCACCTCCTTAAAATATTATTCTTTCATTACTTTTAGATTATGAATTTTACTCTAACAATACTCTGCTATACACCAGCAGGTATTCTTTTTTCCCTTATTACAGCGCTTTAAGTATGCCCCTTATCACCATATGTTTAATAGGGGTACGAGCAAGGAATAGGGAACTCAATCAGGGGAGCCCGTAACCAAGGACCTTTCCAATCCTCTAACCCTTCACAGGATTGGGAAGAAAGGGATTCATGAAGCAGTATTTAGGATTTGAAATGGATAATGAATTGTATTTTGGGGGAATTGTTCCGGAATTTACATGTTAGGTGAAATCTGTACTGTTAATAGAAGTTCTTTGTTTTGTTTTGTTTGTTTGTTTTATTTTTGTTTGTTTCATTTTTGTTTGTTGGTTGTTTTGTTTGTTTGTTCGTCTATTTGTTTGTTTGTTTGTCTGTTTGTTTGTTTTTTGTTTGTTTGTTTGTTTGTTTTTTGTTTGTTTGTTTGTTTGTTTGTTTGTGTTTGGGGGGGTGAACCGATCGGAATCCCCGGTCCCTACACTACGGTTAAAGTATTGTTAGTTTTACTCCTGGTTGACTGTGACGGTTCAATTTCATAACCTCCCTCAATTATCTGCTCAACACATCTGTCGGGTTTTCTCACTAATTTATGATTACGTCTGCCTGAAAGGGCGAGAACGAATGGTTACAAACTGCTGCATGTTAGGCTTACAAGCTGAAGAAGTATATAATGATGTTGAATCTATTTTTAATTAACAGAATTACAAATGAAAATTACCCTGTACAGTTTAGACAACTTTCCCAACACAGGAGTTTTTTGTCATAAATCAGTGTATTTTTATGTTGAGAGTAAACTCTAAGATAATTGACGCGTGCTACCTTTAATATTAATTAAACAGAAATACCTCTATCAAAATTGGAACTTATTTTGGATAATTGGATGGTGAAGCAATGCCGATTTAATTTAGAAATGTAAACTCATCTGCTTTTCTTTTTACATTAAACACTTGTTTTTATGAGTAATTTGTAATTTTGCAACATTAAGCTATACGGCACCTAACACTTTTGATAAATTATAAAAAAATATGAATATCTAATTATCCCAAATAAGTTCCAATCGTGTTCTCTGAAATTGCTTTTGAACATTACACTGTTTCGTCTTATAAGTCAACGTAAAAGCTGTATATTCTTACAATCCTCTACTGGTAACAAAAAATCATTCAAAGATGATAGTCATAAAAATACGGGAAAAGATTGTCACAAAAAGGTGGAAATGTAATACCTGACTCAGTCTACCAGGCACAATATATTGTGTCATGGAAATAGCGGATGTTTTTTCTTCTCTCATGTTGCGATTCTTGCCATGAACATTGTGCGAAGGCTGTTTTCCATGACTTCTATTTTTGGTTAGGCTGGGCTTGCAATCCCCCTTTTCCATAGTTGGCTGCAAAACTATCTCTAAGAAACATGTCAAATGCTTACAAATTATAGTAAATCTGTAGTGGACATGGTGATTACATTTAGCATTAATTAACATTCGTTGTTTGCCACAATGATATACATTATCATATTTCCGTGCCAATATCGGTCCATTCTGCTGACGTTTACCACCAATTGTATCATAACAGTATATTGATGGCGCAAAAACAGCGATCTGATTGGTCGAGACGCGAAAAGAACTGTAGTATACTGGCGATATATCATGGTTGGCATACGCGCGAGCTCTCAGCTTGAGCAAAAATCCGTGTATGACGTTCCACACCAGAATTGCAATATACTCTTATGATATAGTAGCCAAGGACTAATATTTAAGTAATAAATCACACCCAGCGATGATGGTATACCATGAGATTTAAACCAGTTGACGACATAAATGCACGAGCGATAGCGAGTGCATATATGAAGTGAACTGGTCAAAATCTCATGGTATACCATCGCTGGGTGTGCTTTATTACTTAAATATAAGTCCTTATATTTTACGGTTTATGTTGGGGAACGAACGTTAAATATCATTAGTTTTGGAGTTCAACACGGATATTTCGGGTAGCTAAATACGGGAATAATATGTTGAACCTAGTAATGCTTCTCTTGTTATTTAACTAGAGTTCATATAATTTTTAGATGAACTCTAGGAAAAAACATACCGTTAGCTTGGCACGGTCTACAACTCAACAGGTAATGAGTGAGCTGAGATGTGAGCAATGTCTCGCGCGATACCTATTGATATTGCAACAACCAGGTGAAAACAACAAAAAGTAGCCGCTTCTTTCTGCGACGTACTATAATCGGGCGCGATTGAAATAGGGGATATTTAAAGCAAACGCAATAAATTCTTTAATCGATAACGATTGTAAAAAGATATTGCACATTAGATATTATAGTTCTTACCCTACATCATTTATAGCCCACATTGTAAAAATAGCGGACGCCAGACGCGTCTTTACGCGTTCAAAATGTTGATGTGTTCAAATTTGAACGACTAGTGTTCATATTGTTAACACTAGTGTTCATAATATTAACAATGATGTTCTAAACCTGAACACGTAACGTTAAGAACAATCTCCTTCAAGTGTTCAAAAACTCAGCATTACAGAAATTTTGCAATACTGTAAAACAATTAACAATCTTTAGTGGTTTTTACTTAACTATGGCTACAGTAAATTTACTACTGCATCGCCGTCCGGCAAACATACACGGATTTTGATGTAACGAATTTCCCACTAAGTGAAAAATATCTCCGGTCTAGAATTACTGAAAGCATGTTTTTTCTAAAAAAGAAAGTATACAAAATAATTTTACACGTTTATTACGGGTTGAAATTTTGAAATTTGGAAAAGAAAATCAGAAAACCACCATGAACGTTTTAATTTTAACATCGGCGTGCAAGAGGCGTTCTACTCTGTAACACTTGGTGTTCAAGTTTTGTGCCTCTTCTCATCCAGTCATGCATCAAAACGGAAGTTGCGACATTTTTCTTGTAAACGCACGCTGAAGTCGTGATCGTGCGGAAGCAAGACCAGAAAGGGTAAGTTTTCTCTCCAAAATAGTAAAAGGTGTTGACCTTTGAAGCATCTGTATTATTATCCTTTGAAATTATTTGTGTCGTACTTTGGAATAGCTAAAATACGTGAAAAAAACTTTTTTTCTTTCAGTGGCTGGTATACCATACACGTTGTAAATACGCAGCAGTGTTTTGGGCCATGGGGTATCGATCGCAGTCGGGTCAAGGGTCATCACTGCAAAACTGTGGCGATGACCCTTGACCCGAGTGCGATCGACATGCCACACATCGCTGCGTAATCACAGCTAACTCATGTCTTTTAGTAATCACAATCGCATATAAAACATTAGTTAAACATCGCAGAGTGTACACTATATTGTTTCAGCATATGAGAGTTGGCCTTTCTTTTACTTTTCATCATTTGATGACAAGAAGAAGCCAATACTTTGTAACAGTATCGAAAAGAGGCACTGTATACCAAAGTTACCCCTTTTTCATAATCTAATAAGGCCACCTTGTCTTTCATTTAAAGTCTCATGTCGCCATATTACCTATTGTTGCATTATTTTCAGGATGTGAAAAGTTGGATTTACCTGGTAATCGAAGAGTTATTACAGAAACTGATGGGATAGAAATTTAAGAAGATGAGTGTACAAGTAGCTGCCTGGAAACAAGCTTGAAAACCTCAGATCATCTCTAATGTAGATTTAAACTTCCGAGGGTCAGTAACTGAATTTTGATAAGTTTCTGTATTTTTGTTCTGAATTTATCTAGTAAGCTTTGGTAGAACGCTATGATCAACTAAATGTTACCGGAGAATAAGTTTTAAAATACGTGTAGTCTCCCTTATCATATGCAATGGTGGAATGAAGAATTAAAGCAGAAAGCGACAGAAAATTCAGAGTCAAAAATGTACACCCTTCTGAATTTCTGAATTTTCTGAAATTTTCACACTGAATTTTCTGTCGCTTTCTGCTTCAATTCTTCATTGCACCCTTGCATCTGATGAAGGACACGTCACGTCTTTAAAGGCTTATGCTCCAGTAACATTTAGTTGATCATAGCCTGCTACCACTCTTAGATTATTTTGTACTGTAGATCAACACGTCTTTTGTTCTCGATTTTGTTACTTTTTTTAGCTTAGCTTTCAGCGACGCAGAGCTTATCTAATTGGTGAATGTGAGGCATCGTCCTCAAATTTTTACATCCCAAGCTTTTCAAGTTTTCTTCAAAACGACTAGTACGATTCCTTTAATATTTGGAGTACAGGTTCCTAGAGATTACCCTAATCTTATATGTTAAAGTTATGGTAAAAATTTGTATTTTTGAGGCGAATTTTGCTATTTTTTGGCAAAAATCTTCTTCTCTCTTACTGGTGGTTCGTCTTCAATATTTGGTAAACATGTCCCTTAGAATTACCTTCGTAAAATTTGTGCTAGTTGTGATGAAATATTCAAATTTTTATTTTTCATGGCAATTTTTTTCCTTTTTGGTCAAAAAATCTTTAAAAATCTTCTTCAAAACTACTTAATGAACAGCTTTGATATTTTTGACATAAGTCTCTGCGGATAGCTTTTTCAGATTGTTCAAATGATGCAGAAATATGCAAATTTGTATTTTTGAGACATAAAAGACATTTCAGACATTTTTAAGACATAGGGAATTATCAGAATGTGATATATTCGAGTTATGATGAAATCTGCAAGTTTTTATTTTGGGGTAAATTTTTACGATTTTTGGTCAAAAATTTCTATCTTGAAAATTACCCGTCTGATAGCTTTGATATTTGCTACACATGTATTTTGGGATGATCTCAATTTGATATGTCCAAATCATGGTAAAATCTTCAATTGTGTATTTTTTGCAGCTATTTTCTCATTTTTTGATGAGGCCATCCCGAAATGAGCTGTCAGAGATCCTTTACATAACACAGCGAGCTCTTTCGACGTCTAAGTCACTTGTTGTATTACTATATTGGTGTTGATATGGCTAACATTGAGGTTGTTGCCATTGGTTTTAGACTGCAGTTTCCTTTTACAAGTGAATTTTAGTAAGGACTGAAATTTCCAGGTTCAATAGCAAATGCTTCTTGACATACAGAAGAAAACTTATGAAACGAAGTCAAAATTAGTAAATTTGTTTCTAATTTCTGAGAAGTAGAGTTTTGAAATGTCACTGATTCATTTCAGAGTTTGTTTAAAGGTATTACAAACAAACAAATCTTTTCGTTCATGGAGGACTTTGTTGGACAAGGAAATGCGGGTTTTATACCTCCAAGGACTCCTTTACACACTTTCTGCATGTTGTGTCTTACTGTGACACTTTGAGACAACTTGACATGTTGTGTTTACTTTAGTGTAGACAACTATGTACCATGTGCATCAGAGAAGCCTTGATTTACCTTTTTCCAAGTTTGCAATGGTCTATACAAGAGGAAATGTCTTAAACTATCTTACAAAAACGGAGTAAACATTTCATACGAATACGTGTTTTCAACACAATAAGTAAGCCAAATTTTGAGCTTTTTCAAAACAGATATTTTTGTACGTTTTTCCAAGTATGAACATAAAAAGTAATCCACAATATTGAAGTTTAACCTGTTTTGTCATAACTTCGTTCATATATTTTGAAAACGATCGACAGTGTTTATAAAGATTTTCTTTTATTTATGTTTTGATAGGAAGGTTGCTTACACCGTTGGTGTTTTCCTCTGACAAACTTTACAAAGTGGCCGTGTTTATTTTCCCATTTTACACTAAATAATTGTATTTTACTCAACTAATTTTTGTGTATTTTAGAATAAAATAATTATACTGAATATCAGTGGTACGTTATGATATTTCCAGGCTTGAACACCCCTGAACGCCAAATGTTAATGTGTTCAACAAGTGCATATCATGTGTTCAATCCTTTAACACACTTATCGTTGAACGGCGTCCATGCATTCAAAAAGTGTTACAGGCCCTTTGAACGCGTAAATGCGTTCAATTTTTTGAACACATTTCATGTGCAACGTGTGTTCAGATATGGAACACCATGTGTTCAATATAATGTCTGATGAACGCATAGTGTTCAAAATCTGCACACGTGTGTTCAAAAATTGAACATTGGTTGAACACGTAGTGTTAAATTTCTGAACGTCTAGACGCGTTCAAAAAGTGTTACAAAAAGGCGTTTAATTGGTGTTCTATCCTTGAACACTTAACTTTACAGTGTGGTTGGTATGTTTGTTTGTGTCTTATTCCACTGCAGTAATTTTTGGGTTAGATAGGATCATGCTAAAGTGTCAATATGCATAAGTCAGAGCAATACCGCAAGTTGCCAAAGCGATCTGTCGGCTTCTTGTTTCTCCTTTTTATATACTAATTGATTTCTTTCTCAGTATGGTTCAAAAAGTGTTACAAAAAGGCGTTTAATTGGTGTTCTATCCTTGAACACTTAACTTTACAGTGCAGTACCTTCTTACTCTGTAACTGTTCTTTGAGATGTTGAGGATTTGTCGAGCGTTGTGTTGGCTTCTTCTACAATGTCATATAGTTTGTGAATGAAGCGTCTTTACGCAAATATTTCTTGATTTATGAGTAGGTCATAATAAACGCAAAGTTTAAAATGTATGGCTTTTGCAAGTACATGTTAATCGGGCATTAATCAAGTTCCCTGAGTCGAATCAGCATCGAAGTCATTTGTGCTGGTTCAGACTCTCGACGAATCTCATAAATGACACTCATGCTATTAGATACGACACAAGAACAGGCAGTGTTTTGTAAAAACCGTTGACTTGGTTACAATTATAAAAACAATCGATTTTTGCGTGCCATGAAAGCCGAAAAGAAACGCCGTTCAATATAATTGTTTTAAAGCGTGATGTACCCAATGTGCTGTGAATTGTACGTTCACCGATGGATGGTTTCAAGTGAACAAATGGACGATTGCCAGAATATTTGTCCTTCTTTTTACGTGTAGTTCAAAGATCATCCTTAAGCCAATTCAAGATCGGTTCGTACGAATGTTATAAAGGGATCAGTTCGACTAGTTGAAAGGCCTGCGATATTGAACGTAAAATATCATGAACTAGCCGGGTAATACTGCTTCATGATAAATTCAATAGCTAAGGCTAATTCGATTCTTTTAGGGAACTCCTTATGTCCCTGAAATGTTTCAGAATATATTTCCAATGTCCTTGACTATTCTTCAACTCTACTTGTTATATTAGCCACGGAATTTAACCAGCACGTTTGACCCTGAGTACAATGAACTGATAAACATACCTTCGTAATTTTTACTGTCTCTTATACGGGACAAACGTATATCATCATAATCATGAAGTGACCGTGATGAATCCGGGTTATCGTATTCATCGTCGCCGCTGCAAAATGAAAGCTCGGTGACAGTAAGGGAGAAAATGGTTTCAGATGAAATCTCAGAATTTTGATTTGGTTTTAGTAGAAAATTTGCCTTAAGAAACAAAGAACAGCTCGAACGCACCTCAAGTTGATAGACAACGCTGAACTTTCTCAACACATCGAGTCAACATGACATACGCGCAATTCGTATTTCTTTTTTTTGAAAGAGATATATTTCATTTGTTCTTAATACTTCATTGGTTACAAAAGTGTTCTGAACCAATAACTTGACGATCCGATTTTGCCAAACTTCTTTCGTAATCAAATACTACGGCAATACCAATGTTTACAGTCCGTTAAGGATGATGTTTCGTTATAACTTACCTTTCTACTGCATATCTAGAAACTAAAAAAAAGGAAAGAACGACATTTATATTATAGAGGTCAATTTGTAAAATGTGAACTTTTTTATTTGTAGGTAATCTATCCCTCTCCACTTCTTTCAACTATGGAAAATCCGTTTAGAAGTTAACATGGTTGAAAACAAAACATTCTGTCTGTCTGTCTAACTGTCTATCTCTTTATCTCTGTCTCTGTCTGTCTCTGTCTGTCTCTGTCTCTCTCTCTCTCTCTCTCTCTCTCTCTCTCTCTCTCTCTCTCTCTCTCTCTCTCTCTCTCTTAGATACATACCGATACGCAATTGTATAATACCGACAAAAAAAAATACAATTTACAATAAAGTACCTACCATTACTTGTTGTCTGCTCCTTATTGAAATATTTCCGATGCAAGAATACAAATCCAATCACAAACCCAATAATTATGACAGCTACACTGAGACATAATGGTATAATAATGATATTGCTTGATCCTGGCAAAATATAATACATAAGTGGAAATACTTAGAGTGTAAATGCCAGGATATAAAAATCAGTGTCAACATAAAATTATAGAAATATATATTACATAATAAGTGCAAATTTAGATTGTTTCCAGAGCATCACAATACTCGAGTCATGCAATATTATGTCCTTTATTTGTCCAATAATATATGGTACAATAACTCAAAAACAAAGCCAAAATTGCACGTGTTATCAAGATTCAACATTGTGTGACGATTCTTGATGTGTAATCCTCCTTGTTATGGTTTCTTAATTAGTTAAGTGCATGTTTATTGTAATGTCCGTGTTTTAATTATAGTAGCCGGTAAAGTACCCTTCTTGAGATAGGCATTTAAACGGTCAGTAGTCATAGATAGCGAGAAGTACTCAATGAGAAAAACTTTGATGTGGTCCGCAGACTTGGAAACATCAATATTCTGATAGCCTGTCCTGAAGGCTATGCAGAATATGGGAACTGTCACATGGTGATCAACAAGGACCAGACAATACCACTGTCGGAGCAGTTATTTCGAGTGTATACATGCAGACGGAGACACATTGAATAAAAAATGCACACAGAGGAAATCAACATCCCTTTACAGACAAGACGACCACCGGACGAACAGCCCTTTGTCACACAGGTAAGTTACCCAGTCAGTGTCACTTCCCAAGAAAAAGAGATAAATCCGATCACACAAAAAATGGTGGTAGCTAAAATAGCCATTAGTTTAGCTCCAGAATGATCAGCAACAAACCGCAACAAGTGTAGATCCACAATTTTCTAAGAAAGTCTCCTCATGTGAGTTGGTACCAAAGGATATAGAGTCAATGGATTCAAGTTGAACAGAGAATTGGAATACTGTCGCTATAACTCTGTCGATGGAAATACATGTGAAAGGAAACTACTTTTGCCATCGTAGAAAGTGTTTGCAGAATTACATTCTACATTGTAAAGACAAAGTTCAGTGTGCCATCGACTTCGGAATGTTAAATATCAACTTGAAGGTGCAATTAAGCAGCGATACTATTGCTTTGGTCTATTAGCCAATATCAAATCTATGATACGTCAGTGTGATGTTTGTGCTGCAAAAAGAATCGAGCAAGACATGGTGTACACCATTAAAACACAATATTGCGTTTGTACTAATAAAGATAGTGGTCTATCACACCCATGTTTCATTTTATGGGATTGCCCATGGAAATATATTACATTAGTCACAGGTGACTATATCACAAGGTTGGTAGAAACCTATGGTAACCCAACCAGGATGTCACAACTGTTCTAGTCAAAGTCACCTGTGCGTTTTGTACCCTATTTGATGAGCACCAAAATATCTACAATCTGAAAGGGCAGGACTTTAGACAGTTGAAGTATGTCAACTTCCGGGGGCGTCAACAAGACAAAAACAATCTCATACAAGCAAAGTCTGTAGGCTTCATAGAACACTACTGGACAGCCCTAGCCAAGGCAGTGTCAGTACTAGCGGACCCTGATCAATCAAACTGGGTGATGCTCTGATGGCATACAAACGTTTACCCCAGGAAAGTACTGGGGAGACACCGTGTATGATGATTTTAGGTAGACAGCTACATTTACCTATGAATTTGATGCACAATAAATACAAATAGACCTGGCTGAGCGTAATGATTATGTCCAGCAACTAAGATAGAGAAATTACAATAGCATTTCACAGAGCTACGGGTGATTAACAGAAAGTGTTATTGCTCAGGAGCACCATTAAGAGCGAAGGCCGAAAGCAAGTAAATGGAGAAATCGTCTGTTTGTGTATCTGCGCTCCGACGCATGCTATAGAAGGATATAAAATAAACTTACACTGCATAAAAACCCTATAATACTTACTGTATTAACATGAATTATTGCCTGTATTTTAGCTGAAGAGTGCATATACAGATGAATACAGTCAAGAATCCATTTTTTGTATTCAGCAAGCCTGTATTCATGTGGATTCATGTGGATTCACGTGTATTACACTATAATACAGGCAACTCATTAATGTGAATTTATCTGAATTATTAGGTTTTCATGCAGTGTTAGCAATTCATTGGAATGACAGTTCTCAATTATAGATAGACTTTCTGATTTCACTTTCCGTTTTCAGTGGAGTCCACATTCAAAACTAAAGGTAGTGCATTATGACCAACTGTGACCCAATGACGGTACACAAGCACTTGACTTGCGTATTCAAGACCAAACACCACCAAAAGGCCAGAAATCTGCACCAACGAACCTGAGAAATAATACCTTGCCAAAAGTCTATCATGTTGGTGACACTGAAACATCCCCTGGAAGTTCATCCATAGATGACTCTCTAGGAAGAAGATAATGATGTAGACATCGACTTTGACCCTAACCATACTGAGAAAGAAATCAATTAGTATATAAAAAGGAGAAACAAGAAGCCGACAGATCGCTTTGGCAACTTGCGGTATTGTTCTGACTTATGCATATTGACACTTTAGCATGATCCTATCTAACCCAAAAATTACTGCAGTGGAATAAGACACAAACAAACATACCAACCACACTGTAAAGTTAAGTGTTCAAGGATAGGACACCAATTAAACGCCTTTTTGTAACACTTTTTGAACGCGTGTAGACGTTCAGAAATTTAACACTACGTGTTCAACCAATGTTCAATTTTTGAACACACGTGTGCAGATTTTGAACACGCCGTGTTCATCAGACATTGTATTGAACACCATGTGTTCCATATCTGAGCACACGTTGCACATGAAATGTGTTCAAAGAATTGAACGCATTTACGCGCTCAAAGGGCTGTAACACTTTTTGAACGCATGGAAGTCGTTCAACGATAAGTGTGTTAAAGGTTAGAACACATGATATGCACCTGTTGAACACTTTTAATTTTGCGCGTTCATGGGGTGTTCAATCCTGGAAATAACAAAATAGACCACTTATATTCAGTAAAATTATTTTATTTAAAAATACACAAAAATTGCTTGAGTAAAATACAATTATTTAGTGTAAATTAGGCACATTAACACCGTTGGTGTTTTCCTCTGACAAACTTTACAAAGTTGTCATATGGCCACTTTGTAAAGTTTGTCAGAGGAAAACACCAATGGTAATTAACACCTTACTATCAAAACATAAACAAAGGAAAATCCCGATCAACACTGTAGATCGTTTTCAAACAATATGAACAAATTAATGACAAAACAGGTTTTACTCATTGTGGATTAAGTGATATGTTCATACTTGTGAAAACGTACGAAAACATCTGTTCTGAAAAAGCTCAAAATTCGGCTTACTTGAATATATCGCATTTTGATAATTCCTTATGTCTTAAGGTTCCAAGACAAGAAATCGACCTTTTTAATTTAACAATTTTCTAGTGATTAAAAAGCTCAGAACCCCCGTAAATTGTATATTTTCCGAAAGCCTAGATATAGAGGAACATTTTGACAACAACAGTGTCACCATTGTGTACATAACTATCACTTGACAGGTAATTTGCATAACCTTTCAACATCGGTTTCCCTATGTTTTGTATCAATTCTTCAAAATATCTGACTCAAACTTTCTGGAATGCAAGCTGTTTCAAAGCATGTCTCAGATTTTTTTTATATCTTGCTTGGTTTTTTAGCACAATTTAAAAAAAACGAATGGCATTAAATTAAATTCTCTTGAAGTTTTTCGGGCATAAAAATTGTTTCAGAAGGTTTAAGAAAATTCTGAGACAGATTTTGAAAGATTGCTATGACAGCTTGCACTCACAAAAATTTCAGCTTCATATTTCAAAGAATTAAAACAAAACATATGGAAAACCGATTTTTGAGAGGTTATGCAAATTACCTGTCACGTGTTAGTTATGCAAACAATGGTGACACTATGGTAACTAAAATGTTCCCCTATATCTAGTCTTTCCTAAAAAAATAATTTACGGGGGTTTTGAGCTTATTAATCACTAGATAATTGTTAGTTTTAAAAAGGTCAATTTCTTGTTTTGGAACCTTAAAAAGGTCTGAAATGTCTTTAATGTCTCAAAAATACAAATTTGCGTATTTCATCATAACTTGTACATATATGATTAGGATAATCCCTGGAAACCTGTACTTTAAATATTAAAGGAATCGTACTGGTCGTTTTGAAGAAAAAAACTTGGGATGTAAACATTTGCGGATGATGCCACACATTAACCTATGATATTAGGTCTACGTCCTTAACACCAAAGCTAAAAACAGTAACAAATCAAGAACAAAAGACGTGTTGATCTAAAATACAAAATAATCTAAGATTTGGTAGCAGGCTATGATCAACTAAATGTTACTGGCATAAGCCTTCAAAGACGTTAAGTCTCCTCCATCAGATGCAAGGGTGCAATGAAGAATTGAAGCAGAAAACGACAGAAAATTCAGAGTGAAAATTTCAGAAAATTAAAAAATTCAGAGTGTACATTTTTCACTGTGAATTTTCTGTCGCTTTCTGCTTAAATTCTTTATTCCACCCTTTGCTTCTGATAGGGGCGAATACAAGTATTTGAAAGCTTATTCTCCAGAACCATTTAGTTGGTCATAGCGTTCTATACATAACGTTCATCATAGCGTGATCATAGCGGTCTGGACATAGCTCAGATAAATTCAGAAAAGAAATACAGAAACTTATCAAAATTCAGTTACTAACCCTCGAAAGTTGAAATCAAAATCAGCGATAAACTGAGATTCTCAAGCATGTTTGCAGACAACTGCCTGTACACTCTTCTTCTTCAATTTCTGTACCATCAGCTTCTGTAACAACTCTTCGATCTAACTTTTCACATCCTGAAAAAAATGCAACAATAGGTAATATGGCGACACGAGACTTTAAATGAAAGACAAGTTGGCCTTATTAGGTCAAGGAAAAGGGATGACTTTGGTATACAGTGCCTCTTTTCGATAATGTTACAAAATATTGGCTTCTTCGTGTCATCAATTGATGAAAATTGAAAGCAAAGCCAACTCTAATATGCTGAAACAATAGAGTGTAGGCTCTGCGATGTTTAACTAAAGTTTTTAAATATACATGCGATTGTGTTTACTAAAAGACATGTGTTAGCTGTGATTACGCAGCAGTAATGTGGCATATCGATCGCGCTCGGGTCAAGGGTCATCGATACAGTGATGACCCTTGACCCGAGTGCGATCGATACACCATGGCCAAAAGCACCGCTGCTGGTCTACCAGCCACTGGAAGAAAAAAAGGTTTCTTCACGTAGTTAAGCTATTTCAAAGTACAATACAATTAATTTCAAAGGATAACAATACAGATGCTTCAAACTCTAATACCTTTCAATATTTTGGAGAGAAAACTTACCCTTTCTGGTCTTGCTTCCGCACGATCACGACTTCAGCGTGCGCTTACAAGAAAATGTCGCAGCTTCCGTTTTGATGCATCATGGGATAAGAAAAGGCACCAAACTTGAACACCAAGTGTTAAGAAGTAGAACGCCCCTTGCACGCCTATGTTAAAATTAATACGTTCACTGTGGTTTTCTGATTTTCTTTTCAAAATTTCAAAATTTCAACCCGTAATAAACGTGTAAAATTATTTTTTATACTTCGGTTTTTAGAAAAAAACATTCTTTCAGCAATTTTAGACCTGAAATATTTTTCACTTATCGTGAAATTCGTTACATCAAAATCCGTGTACGTTTGCCAGACAGTGAGGCAACAGTAAAATTAATATAGCCATTGTACAGTAAGAAACACAAAAGATTGTTAATTATTTTACAGTAACGTAAAATTCCTGTGATGCTGAGTTTTGAAAACCTGAAGGAGATGGTTGTTAACACATCGTGTTCAGGTTAAGAACATCATTGTTAATAATATTAACACTAGTGTTAACAATGTGAACACTAGCCGTTCAAATTTGAACACCGACATGTACATTTTGAATGCCTAAAGACGCGTCTAGCGTCCGCTATTTTTACAGTGCAGATTGAGATGAACTGATTACCGACTTTCATTTCCTCTGTGAGTGGGCGTTTATTTGTATGATGAAATAGATATTGAACTTAAAGTAGACGTATAGCTGGATTGTCATACATGAAAAAAGGAAAGGCTTGTCAGAATCCCGAGTCCCTGACAAGTAAATGTCACAGTAGCAACAACAGCGAATTCCATTCGATACTCTACTTCCTTCCCTCTAAAGTCATTTTGAGTGAGCATATTGACGACCGTGTCACCAAACCTTATGTTGCATGAACTGAAAACAAGCCTTAGCCTTGGTTTCCATGTTGGCAGTGTTGCTTATGTTTTCATTATTGGCGCAAATATTGGTATGGCAACCTGTGGTAGAACATGTAGAGAGGGTGGATACCAATGTTAATGCACAGACTTAGACCAAGATACTCGATTGACGGGTCAGCGTTGCCGCGCTCCAATTAAAAAAACTCACCCGTACAAAGACTGCTTAATTTTTTTTATATTGCCTTTATCACATTTCCCGTCGATCAAAAAGTAGAGAAGAACGCTAACGATAGTGTGCTTTTGTTTGGGTACAGTGTTTATGGGTCGGTACAACTATTGGTGTTTCCTACACTCAACGTGTTCTGTAAGTGAGAACAGTGGACATCGTAGTGGGTTAAATTGTTACAAAATCTATGAAAGGAGAACCGTTTGTTATGAATGCATTTGTCATAATTTGCTATCGCCAGAAATGTTTTCCAAGCTATTTTGAAATTCACGGTAAGGTGATTTGATGTGATATGAGATGATGTGATATGACAAGATTTGAAGTAATGTGATGTAATAACATGTGACGCAATGCGATTTGATGCCGTGTGATATGATGTGGTATTGTGTGATATGATGTGATGTTGTGTAATGTGGTATGATGTGATGTTATATTATTTGATGTAATTTTATTTTATGTAATTTTATTTGATGTAATTTGAGTCGATGTGATGTGGAATGTGATGGGATGTGATGTTATCTGTTTTTGCTGGATCGAAGTTGATCTCAGAATGTTATTGCATGACATGCTGAGTAGCTTGATCAACGAGATAGACAACATTTGAATACAAACATTTTATGCAAATTGTTTAAGATGCAGACACGACATCTTCACCGACAACTTCACAAACAACAGAGGTCGGAAGAGTCTGCATTTTTGGTATTAACGGCAAAATAATATTTCTGATTGATCCAAGAATATATGTCGACTATATAACCAAAATAAAACTCCGGACTTCTGCAGACGAGAAAAGCAATTGCTGCCAGGAAATCTGCTAAAGATTTCCTGGCAGGAAGATTCCCCCTACCCTCAGATCCACAAAATCAAAATCAAGAGGCATCGTGTCGGGTACCAAAAGAACAAGAGCCCATTGAAGAGATCTAGGTGAAAAGAGCGTGATTTTAAGTAACAAAGCACTATTTCAGCAAGGATTAAAAACAATATGACTTAAAGCAAGAGCTTTCCGGACATACTTTTGACACAATAAGTTTCAGCGCATTAGATTACACTTTGTCTAAGTCGTTAAGCCGTGTTGCTCTATCCGGTCAACACTATATGATTCCTCTTAAATTTTCTCAGCAAGATAATTTTACATCTCTGGATATTTTAAGCGAAACCTCGTGTACACAGAGGCGAATATTGGAAACAAGGTGTCTGAACAGCAGCAGAATAAGCCGCCAAAAGCTAAAAGACAAAACTACGCCTTAATACAGTATATGTAAGAAAATATGAATTAATAACATTAGAGAGATACAAAGAAGTATCAAAGGTATAATAAATAAATAAATCGCTATTTTCATTCATGGAAATAATGTTGACTCAAAAACGTCGATTCAAAGACATACATGCGACCACATAAATATTGCAACAAATTATCAGGAGTCTAATTTTTCATGAACTTTTGCAAACCAGGGTAATTAAAATAGAATCATGCAATTCTTATGTGGATGTTTATCTGAAAAAGGTAGATGTTATATTCCCTACTTGTATTTGACTTTGCTGCCGAGACTCATGGCCAAGGTGGTCACGTATATCAGATTGACCTTAGGTAAGAGACTTATAAAATGAGGGTGCAGTTACCATCCCTCTGGGGCGCTGATCCTTATGCAAACTGCCTTCTAATATCGTTAGATAGGAAGGCCCGCACAATGGCATGTACTGTAAGGTGAGATCGGATTTGATTTGTCGTGCATTGTAGTCATGGACTGGTGTACATTATCATAGCTGTGTTAGAGCAGGTCAAATTTTCCAGCACATTTAGTTTTGTCTAATGAAGTAGTATAACAATGACGTTTGCAGTTCATTCTCTGGTTATGTTAATTATAAATCACTCGCTGATTAATATCAAGTGCCTATATAAACTATAACTGGCAATATGCGGAGGCGAGTGAGATTACATCTGAAACGTAAATTGTCATTATTATCAGACTATTTAAATGAGAAATCAGTGATTTGTTTTGTTTTTTCTACGTGGTTGGATGGTTGGAAATATTTCAATATAAACGGTGGAATAAAGAGAACTGAACGGCTTAAAGCTTCAGAGTTGATACAGATTAGCCCAAAATTTTTAATGTATAGTCAGATGTGTATATGACAGTCCATTGTATTTTGTAATCTCATGGCAAAGAGCGAAGCCTACTGCTTTCACATCCACAATCTCTTGTTGGAACCTCTTTACATACATGTAAACTGGATAATAGCAAGTTCAATGTGTAGATTGTATTGATAGTTCATTGTACATATAGTAATCGTTTGATCCTCACGAATAAGTTAATAATTGAACATTCCTTTACTTACTTTCACGTTCTTTGCGGCGTAGATAAACAGATAACACTATACAGACTACACTTATGTGTATATATTAAACTATGCAATATACTCTAACGTATTATTAAGTGGCAAAGTGGTACTCATTTTTCCTTAGGCGAGTTATTGTGTGCGCTGATGAACTATTGAGTAGTTACAGGAGAATAAATATCGTAAAGGATTCAAGCATGAAATATGAGACCGGCGTGAGTCATACAAGTATCGCTAGCTATTGTGAAACGCTATATTTTGTGTGTAAATTTTAGTTTCATCAAAGATGATGTCGCGATTGAGAAAATTACCATTTTTAATTGTTTTTATAGATACTATTAAGGAAGTTGAAAACCTAAGAACAAAAAAGACACGATTGAACATCATCATAGATGACATACAAAATAACTGAGTCGCTTTTGCGATGAGCATGTGCAGTGCACACTGCGTAGACATGTCTAAATATATGATCAACATTATATATGTGCATGCAGGCGATTAAAGTAAAACTGAAATTAACATCATAAATTTACTGAAATGACAAGCATTGTTAAACGTTCAACAATGGAATATAATGTTGCCATTAGTCATATATTTTATTGTGTATTTGCATAAGATTGAACAAGATGAAGGCAACTAATTCAAGGGAGCTTTGAAAGTCCTTCAGTACTATGGGAGGTTTCGAAAGGTTGCACTCAGTTAAATGGTGGAATTATAATTTATTTAGATCTCTTTCATTTTTAGATAGTCAGATTCCACATTGTTGTGTCATACCATGCTAATAATTGTTAAAAGATTGTATCTAATGAATGAATTTCATAAAAAAAAACAACAAACAAAAAAACTACAAGTAGACCCTGAAACATCGGACACAAGCTGCAACTCTTGATATTTTTTGCATTATTTATATTTGTCGTATCAACTACAGGTTCTTACTACTATCGAAATAAATTTGGCTGAACACACAATTTCAAACTTGCTGACAGAGCTTGTATTTGTACACAATATTGTTAATCTTTTTTACAGGTCGAATACCTGACAATGCTATGCACTATAGGGAGTAAAAAACCGTAGATTATGTACAATAACAAAAATGCTACCTGAGAACCTCTG
The DNA here is from genome assembly GCA_001465055.1 of Ptychodera flava. NCBI lineage: Eukaryota > Metazoa > Hemichordata > Enteropneusta > Ptychoderidae > Ptychodera > Ptychodera flava. The sequence continues at coordinate 279,380 of LD343647.1, read as the reverse complement.
GTTGTATTAATTTTGATAATGTCGGCAGCATGTTTGTTAAGTATATTCACGGTTCTTCATCTACTCTCTGAAGTATGTAGAACTGTCCAGTATTCAGTCAGCAAAGAAAAGCTATGCGGGTGTATTGTGCTGCTGCATCGTTGATAATGGTTATCAGTCTGGACTCTGGTTTAATCTTCAAAACTATTATGTGCAAATACAAGCTAACATTACTGTGTTTGACTCAGGCCGATCGTATATTTTTATGGATAAAACCTTAACAATGGTTATCCTTCTGTAATTAGACTATACTGACAAGGGTTGTTAATTATTGCTTTCTTACAGAGCAGTGATGTGAATTTGATAGCTAGACGTAATTTATTAAAACGTATTACGTAGTCTGTAGTGCACTTGCTTTGGTTCATACAAAATGTGTAAATTTTCTTTGATTTTTTTTATTTCTTGACATTTTCAGATAAAAGTTGATAGGTGTTACTGAATTCACATTACTCCTTATTTTCAATATTTGTTAAAAAATTTATAAAAAAATATATATAGTAAGCAGTTTAGGAATTTATTATGTGCAAACAGATTAATATAACTATGGTAATTTGTTGCCTATGAATTATAGTCTATTTGAGCATAATATTTGAATGTTTTCAATGTCGTTTTGCATTCATATTGCCGGTTAAAATCGTTGTACTGAATAGATTTCCTTCCTTATTTGTTTTAAGTTCATTTGCGTTGTGCGCATGATTTATTTGCATCTTTCTGAAAATGAAATAGTTTATTTGTGTAAGAAAACTGAAGTAGAAGAGTCCAATAGGGTATTCCCTCTAAATGATCTGTGTAGAAGCAGAATACTTTCTTATATTGTTCCCATAAGTTATAAATCTCCCTGTCGGGTCCCCCTGACCTTTCGAGTCTATTTAGCAGACAGGTACTCATCAAAACAAACAAGTTACTTCCAAACTCTTTTTATCAACTTGAATGTATCAGTCAAGTAAGTAATAAGTTAAAGTACTACTAGTTGAATAGTCTAATATATTTGCAAGTACCTTATGGATATTAAAATACATTGGTGATTGAAGATAAACAAATACACTGATAGATTAGACCGATTACATGTCTCATCTTGTATGTATGCTATTTTCTGTTATCTATTCCACGAATGACATAAAGACAGTTAAGCTTTATATAATGAAAAATATTAACTTCATGTTCAGGAGGCCAATCTTTGGAGACAAAACATTCTTATCGGATTCATTTTTCGTAGAACGTCCCATGAGAACGTCCCGTTAGATCATAAAAAATAGATCTTGAAAGAGAGAGTTCGAAACTCCGCATCCTTGTATAGAATGGATAATTTCATTAAAAAATCCTACATTAATTCATTCACTCTGTCATTCACTCATTCATGTATTCGTTCATTCGTTGGCTCATTCAATCACGCATTCATTCGTTCGTTCATTCGTTGGTCAAAGTATTATTGTACCCATTGATGATTTAATTTTGACACGAAATTCGACCTTTTCACCGAATGTCCGATCCTTAGTGGAGGAAACAAAACTAAGGTAGTAGTCTTTTTGGCCAGAGGTCCATATATCTTTCTTTCAAGAATTTGACTTTGTTTGTGTACCGTCTATCTACTGTCTGTTCTGTGCTGTTTTGTGTCTATTTTTACAACTATTGTCTTGCAAATTTTGACCTATTGTTAATGGGTTATGGATTGGTATGATGGCGATTATATTGCTATCATCATAGGAACACTTTATTTTATTACGAAGAGTAATAATCTTCCTTGTTGCTTGCATCTTCATTCGCAAAAAATGATCGCAATTTTATTTGAAATATTTTCCGTCGAGTGATTTGTTGTTGTATTGTAGTTTTTTTTTTTTTCCTTTGGATTTCTTTGATGGGAATAACAACTGTTTCAGATATTGAATCAAGGTACATTAAAGGCATGGGAGAAAACAGGTTTATCAAACGAGTACTAGTGGTAGATATAAACTTCAGTATGCGGAGACGGAAAAGGAAAATTCTCATGTTTCTGGACAATATTTCACCCCACGTGCCAGACGGCAGACTATCGAACGTCACATTGATATTTCTGTCCGACAACACAGCCTCTTGCCTACAACCCTTCGACCGAGACAACATTAAAGCTTTAAAGGCACGCTACTGTAAAACATCTCCTATGGTTAGTTATTACCAGGATTGACTCGTACAAAACATCCAGTGAAGCCAGAAAAATGTCAATTCCACCACAGCGTTGGATGCCATGTACATGTTCAGTCGAGCATTGAGTAGAAACAACATAATCGACAATAATGAAGTGTTTGTCAGCGCCGGCTTTGTAACCTCTTCACTTTTGATGAACCAACGAATGACAACGAGAAAAATTGTGTTTGTGAGGAGGTGGCTACGCTGTAAAGGGGAGGGGTGACAAATCGTCCGATATCACTGATGTAAACGCGAACCTGGGTATTTTGAAGTGAGTATTATCCTTAATGTCTTTATGTGCTGTGTGTATCAGTTAACGGCGTGCATTTGTGAATACAAAACATCTGAGAATGGCCGCCAACTCGGGGAAGCACGCACTTCTACTTGCTCTTCAAGTTTTGGCAATACTCATTAGTTTGAAGTCTGCCATTTCCGCCAACACCCATAATCCTGCAAGTAAGTCTCATACCCTCCCTAGTCCAACTAACCAGGACAGTCATCTCCTGGTGAACCGATGGTCAACACTGAACATTTGTCTCAGCAAAACCCAACGGTCGCGTGACGAAACAAAATGGACGACTGCCGCAGAGACAAGGAGCGAGCATGCATTGTCTCATTTAACCTTTATCATTATCATGCTGTCTGGAGACATTTCCCCCAACCCTGGTCCTATTGACTCTGCTAATATCACTGGTAATACTTCGGCTCTTAGCTTGTTTTATCAAAACTGTACCAGCATAAAAGGCAAACTACGCGATTTCCAATTGCATTTTGCCGGCGGCAGCTATGATTTCATCACCGTATCGGAGTCATGGCTGGACAGTAGTATATGCGATGCAGAAGTCCTTCCAGATTGCGGGTATAATATATTTCGACGGGACAGAGAGTCGGCTCTTACAGCGACGGCGAAGAAAAAAACATGGAGGTGGAGTTATGATTGCAGTGAAGGATATTTACAAGGCTCGCCGCCGATACGAGTTTGAAACAGATCTAGAAATTGCG